>JACMIF010005314.1:0-10818 GCA_014805445.1 Diplogasteroides magnus | reverse complement strand
GATTCGCCGGCGAAGGTTCGCCGGCGAAGCAAGGTTCGCCGGCGAGGGTTCGCCGGCGAAGGTTCGCCAATGGCGAAGCTTCTTGCATACGGCCACTGGATGAAGTTTTTCTCGATGGGGAAGCGACCTAAAATTCTGAAATTTTCAGGTTTAAGAGTTCGAGGGATCATCTAACTTTGCAAATAGGCTTTTTTGTTTTGGACCCCTCACGGCAAAATGGCGAAGTTTTGAACAGCCGAAACACCTACTTTTTGCCATGGGGAAGCGGCCACTCGAGATGCAGGGTCGTCATATTCAGCAAATATCAGTCATGTGGTTTAGTATATACATGAAAAATTTCAGAAGTTTTCGAAAACTGAGAGCTGAGATATCTGAGAAAGGATAGTGTTCGGAAACTTATTATCGATACTGTATGTGTGTGCTACTGAAAGATTTCTATTCACCAGTAGTTCAATCAAGGTATTTATTAAGTACTATTCAATTTTACATAAGACGGAAAGGATACATAAGACAAATACCTCCTGGAATCGGACGATTTATTCTGCAATTGACGAATTCCCTTCCTGAGATGACGAAGATCTTGTTGCTTCCGTACCAAAATTGATTCATTATTTCGCTTTTGTTTCGTGTTATCAAAGTATGGAGTAACTTGATGTTTGGAATCAACATCAAATTACAGTTTTACTGTATACCATCAACTCTATTGAGGGTCTACTTCTTCCTGACCCTTATCACCCAGGGTGGCGATCTCGTTGGATGAGAGTAATATAATAACCCGATCGGATGATGAATTGACTGCACAGAGGATTAACAAATGGTAAACAAAATGATTTCGGTTGCCTTGATAAATAGATAGATACCAATGATTGTCATCGCGATGATTAGCTAAATACATATGTGGTGAAATGGCTATTGAGGGAGTAATTATCATAGTTGAAGAAATTTTGGATATGAAAAGAGACTTACATAAAGGATATCAGCATTGCCGGTCAGTGATACTTTAATCGAAGCAAATGCCACGTTGGGATTCCATTTTGCTACTGTTGCTGCGCCCTTGAACATTCAGTTCTTCCAGATCAGATTGAACTAGGGAACGACTTTTAGAGCGTTTTCGTCCATGCTCTCCGATGTGTCATTCTCGCTCGTTCATTATAGATGAACAGCCGAATGAAAACAAAGACAAAAGTCAGTAAAAGTCGTTTCCTAGATTGTCGTGCTCGGACAAGGGCCTCTTTCTCGCGAACACAAGACAGATACGTTTCGAATGCTCGGTTTCCCATTCGATTATTCCTATGAATGCAGAAATTGGGGGATTTATATGGTGGTAATGTGCATTTCTTATTCGACTATTCTTCGCGGAGCGCTTCTCTCTACGAACGATAGGCATCTGCTCCGAGTGGATTAGAATTATGGAAAATGCACTTTACTACCGATTTAGAGTCCCTATTTCGTATGAATACAGACATAACATACAACGGGAAAGAACAGCAAAAAAGGAACTCACGTGCCATGTCTCCCATCGCACCATGTCCATGTGTACGGGCAATACGCTCTGAAAAGTATTACTTTAGCACACAGAAAAATTACCGCCGAATTGCCAATTTATTTGGCATATGTGCCAATATTGACTATTTATCTGCTACATATGGCACTTTCAAAAGGACGGATTGGCAGTTCGAAACAGCCAGTAGCTCTTTTTCTGTGTGAAGATTATCAAAGTGAAACTTAGTGGATGTTAGCACCATAACGGTTGCCGAATTTACGGGCAAAAGCCAACTGCAAAAGTTCCTGTTGGTGACATTTGAACTATCAAAGGAACTCCTTAGGATCAGGAAAGAAATTGAAATTATGTAACGAAGGAAAAATATACGAACCGTTACAGCGATCATCTTTCCCTCCTTAGTGATCTTTCCATATGCAATGGCGCCTTCGTGCGAGTGGCCTTCCTATGGAATTTCAATTTGTTTCATGTGGAATAAAGTCTCATTTGGTGCGATGGCATGGTAAAGACTATAAAGTAACATAAAAAATGAACCTTCTTCCATCCATGCTTGGCAGTGAAGACTTTTTCGTGGTCGAATAAGTTCTCGGCTTCTCGAAATGCATCAGCTGCCGCTTGCAGAGCATCTGCATACTAAAACGCCAATGTAGAGGTTTGGTCCAACCGATGGCACTATGGTGGAAGATCAAATTGAGCATAATGAATTTATGCTCTATAATGCAGTGCAAAACAAAACAGCACCTTCACATGTTCAGGCCTCAGCTTGTCTGTTATACCATGAAGAGTGACCGACGTGTTGGCTGGCATTCTATGCAAGCTTGAATGTGAATGTGAAACCTAGAGAAACAGTGCGGGAAACCATGAAAGAAACTCAAATGGATGAAGAAAGTTGATGTAGGAAAGTGCTCTTCTGGTCCCATAACCAATTCAGAGATACAAGGCTACGAAGAGATGAAGCGAATAATTCAAGCAAACACTAGGATCACCAAACTATGCCTTCCACCTTTCCCATACTGACCCGAGCACTTTCACTAGGCGTTTTTTTCTCTCCACTTCGCAATGATTGTGAATGAGTGATAAACATTGTTTTCGCGTCTGAACTCGTTTAGACGTCATTATTGCGAAATGCGATGAACATTAAAAAAATACTAGGATCGATGAGTACAAACACTAGCACGTTTACTGCAGATGATATTCGAATATATCATTATGCATCCCAGCTGAACTGGTACTCAGATTCTCATTTTCCATTCCGCAGCGTTCTGGTAAAACATATGTCAAATCACGCCAGTGGGTCAGAGTGACTAAGAAATAGTGCGCAAAATGACAGAGACAGTTTTATCGGTCAAAAAACGTAACCAACTTACTGGGCATATCAGTTCGACTAGAATGCATAATAATAAGGGTGGGCAGGTGTAGTGATTTGAACGGTCGAAAAGCAAATGTATTCTTGTATTTTTATCTACAAAATATTCACAAAATATTCAAGGGAGAGAGCGAAACGAAAAATAAACTCTTATCATGATCATTCAACATGGTCACGTGAACAATAAGCAACAATGGGTAGAAAAAAGAATGAATACATTTTATTAGACTTATCAGAGATGGAAGATCATTCAATATGATCTCTCGCGCATTAATGCGATGTATAAAAGTTGTTGTCGCATTGCCAGAAAGAACCCCCATTACTGGACCTTCCAATTTGACAAACAACACAACTTCTCAGGTGATAAACACGTGTGCCGCGGAGATTTACGCCACAATGGTGATATGGACACTTGATTTGCGTTATGATGGCATCATTATGGCGTAAGGGCCCAGGCAAAAATTTCAATATCAATGGCACACTCTCACAAGAAAATGGCAATCATAAACGATATTACACGGAATCGTGCTCCTGTTCACTGTCCGTACTGCAGTTGTGATTAGAACACTTCTCATCGTCATCGTCTTCGTTGGAAACTTTTTCCTCCTTTTCAGTTTCAGCCATTTCCTTGAGATCCAGGAAGTGCTTCCTATTTAGCTCAGCTTCAATGAGCACGATTGTGGGCATCACCTGCAATAAGTATTAGGTAGGGTGTCGCTTGCGAGGCATTTAGTGCATTCGTCATGTCTCTACTCTCGGTGCGGTTATCCATAAAATGCAGAGACAACGGCACTGCTGAGAGTAGAGACATGACGAATGAACTGAATGCCTCGCAAGCGACAGACTAGTATTAGGCCAACCATTATTCTGACCATTAACAATATTTTGGAATGTGTTTCACGACCTAAATATGGGCTTCATTTTAGTTCATTTTTCATGAATAGTAGCCAGTGACAATCTCACCGGATTGATCAAGAACCGCGGCAGCATTCCCTTGAGGTCCATCATCATGATCAAATCGCAGATTGTTCGGTTTTCGGCATCTTCAGGATGCGGCCGCAGTCGGACTGCGAAGAAGAGCAGATCGGCACTGAATTATAATAATGGTTGTTATGTTGCTTAATATTATTGTTTATTTTATTGTCTTGGTATATCACAAATTATCGCGAAATTGCATCGAAAAATTCCTCTTATTGCAGAAGGAAGGGTTTCATTTCCTGTTATTCTGTCGGATTTGACAGCACTGTTATCAGTCGCGTTAGTATGTTCACAGTATGTTTGCGAGGTGTACGAGAGGATTACGACGTCGATCTCGCACAACCTGTATGCATACAAAGGTTGTACGTAGTTTTGGATTGCGAGCGGGTTCGCATACTCGGTTGTACGTAATCCGGGAATGCGACAGCTCGCAATCTAGGGAGTGCACAGTCGTTCGCATACAGTGTGCGGTAGTCTAACAGTCAACCGTAGTATGTTGTCAACACCACCACTAAGCCATGATCTTTAATCTCGAATGGGGAAGAAAATGGAGGCAACATCAACATCGGTGGTTCTAAATCAGCGTGTTCGTTTCCTGTTTTTTTTTTCTTTCCGACTTGACATCATTGATAAGATATCATCAGAGGCAAAATATCATGTTCATGATCTTTAGCCTGGAAAGGGAGATATTTGATCGTTGATCCATTGAAGGGTAGTTGATTTTTGACTTATTTGGGCATAACTAAGTGAAAATCCTTTTGACTGGTTTGTAGTTTAGGCGGTGTCACAGCATTTACAATTGTTCGATGAATATTGTCTCGAAAACCATATTTTTTGTGAATTTTTAAAGGTTTTGCGTGCGCGAATCGGCAAACTTTGAAAAATCGAGACGCTCCCGACATGATCGGATGTTGAGTATCAGCACAAAAGAAGTGTACACAGTGGGGTATTAGCGGATACACTTGATATGGCTCCAGATAAAGCCCACGGAGATATAGAATAAAATAAAAAGCGCCAATAACATATGACTCAACATAATAGCTGCCTTTCAGCCATGATTCATGTTTCTTACCGAACTCGGTCCTTGTTCAACGGGATTTCAGGGAAATCGATTGATCGTCCCGCCATCAAAAAACCGCCTAAACTTGACGTATATTTACTGTTGAAATATTTCCATTCACCAATTGGTCTAGCGGTCTAGTCTGGAAGTTGAAGCTACCGGTTTGCCTTATTCTTAACAGGCTGCGGCCGAGGTGAAACAACTCGAAAGCCGAAACAATTTACCTTTTCCTTTAGTATAATATTTAGTTCAAAGTAAATAAGACTAGTCATTCCATTTTGTATCAGACATACTAAAATTCACAAATACCTCCTGGAATCGGTCGATGTATTCTACAGTTGACGAATTCCCTTCCTGAGATTATGAGAACATTGTTGCTTCCGTACTGGAATAGTTGTAATGTTTCTTTTTTGTTTCATGTTATACAAGTAAGCAATCACTTGATGTCAACACCAAACATTTTTTTTACTCAATGCCTAGAAATGAATAAAAAAGTATGAACTTACATAAACGATATCAGCATTGTCAGTCAGCGATACTGCTATCGAACCAAATGCGATGTTGGGATTCCATTCGGCCACTGTTTCTACTCCCTGAAAGCAAAAATTCGTCCATATTGAATTATTCAGTTAATTAAATATTTCACGGTCATGCCAAGTCTTTAAATACTTTGCTGTGCACATTTGCGATGCGTGTTTCTCTCGAACACAGGACACAATGAGATCATCCACTACATGAGACTACAGGTATTTGACGAAAAGGGTAAAAATAACAAGACGCAAACTCACATGCCATGTCTCCCTTTTCACCATGTCAACGTCTGCTTCTATTACGACCTGAAAAGCACTTCAAAGTTGTCAAAATGTTGAGCTTCGTGGCAGAACCTTCGGTGAACTGCGTCACATTAGCTATCTAATCTCAGTTGTTTCTTCCTTGTGAAATCACACTACTCCATTCTTTTACCATAAGATGAGAAACTTCATAGGAGTACGAAAGATATGTAATTGATACAACGAATGAAGAAAACGAACCGTTGCGGCAATCATCTTTCCCTCCTTCGTGTTCTTTCCATATGCTTCTACAGCGCATTCATTCCAGTGGCTCTCCTATGAAATTTCATTTTATTTCACGTAGGATAGGAAATATTGTAACGTTTGATTTGATCAATGCATGACAAAATTATGAAATTAAAAATTGAGGTTAAATTATGTAAGTTAGAGGAACCTTCTTCCATCCGTGCTTGGCAGTAAAGACATTTTCGTGGGCGAATATTTTCTCGGCTTCTCGAAAGGCATCCGCTGCAGTTTGTAGCGCATATGCGTACTAAAACGGTTGAAGTAGAGGTTTGGTCCAAAAATGGTATTATTGTGGAAAATGAAATTGAGAAAAATGCTTTTCTGCTCTAAAATACAGTGTCCCACAGGTGTTCTCCTAGAAAATCAGTTTGAATTTTTTTAACTTCACTTGTTCAGGCCACAATTTATCTGTTATACCATCTGTTATATCTGTTATATCTGTTATACCATGTTATTAAGCTGAGCCCTGAACAAAAAATCATCACCTTCAACTGCTCTGGCTTTAGCGTGTCCGTGCTTCCTTGCAATGTGACCGACTTGGTTCTTGTCATTCTATGAGAGATTGATTGCGAAAACACGTTGGAGTTAAAGCGTGTGAAGTGAGACAAGGTGAGGTACATAGAAGATGTGAAATAATGTTTTTAGGACGACAAAGAGATAAAATTATGAATTCAAGCAAGAGTTCGGATCACTCAACAAACCCATCAACTAGGCCCATTCTAACCCGCGCACTTTCACTGGGCGTTTTTCTCTTTAGTGATGGTGAATGAGTGAGAAACCTTGTAGAAGTAAAAGAGTATATACTGGTGCAAAATGGTTTCGCGTTATATATATTTTCTTGTAGCTTTATAGAAATATCGCAAAATGTTCAAGACCACTGAGCGTGAGCGAAACGAAAATCTTATCATGGCTTTTCAATACGGTCACGTGAATAATGGCAGCAATCAGCAAGAGGAGGAAGTTATTGCCATCTTGGCGAACGTATCCGCCCTTGGAACCACCCTGTTTTGACCAAAAACAACTGCACGGGGTCAGCCGCGTGTGTCATGGACCCAATAGCGATAGGACGGACGCCGAGGAGATTCACGGGGTAAGCAATAATCTGCGCCTATTCATTCTTCTCCGCTCCCTCACCTCTCACGAGCCGACTTCTTTGAGCCGATATGTGATGCCATGTCCATCTAATTCATCTTTGTGATGCAAATATCAATGCCTTTGGCAGTGATGGGATGTCCACTTCTCCCATTGAAATTAGGGTATCGAAAATGGAAAATTATTGACAGTCGTTCATTTCTGGCCGTCTAACTTCTTTACCGATGGTCACCGAAAAGTGAAGAAGAACGCTAACGAATGAAATTTGACGCATAGAAATGAAAGGCTGTCAATAATTTCCAATTTGAAACACCCTAATTGAAATCCTTCAATGATATTTATTATCGCATTGGGACATCATTATCAGAACGGACTTCATTAGTCAGAACACAATAGCTCTTTCAGATATGTATATTTAGCTGTTATGCATGGAAGTTTGCGGCCCAGCCGATGCGAATATTGCAAACATAATGGATATTACGCAGATTTCCCGTTTTCCTTTTCACTGTCCGTACTGTCGTTGTGATTTGAGCATTTCTCGTTGTTTTCTTCGTTGGACTCGTTGTGGTTAGAGCACTTCTCTACTATCTCCTCGTTGGCGTCTTCGTAGGATTCCTCTTCTTCTTCGTCTTCTTCTTCTTCTTGTTCCTCTTCCTCCTTTGCAGCTTCAGCCTTCTCCTTGAGCTCCAGGAAATGTTTCCTGTTGAGTTCCGCTTCGATGAGCACGACTTTGGGCATCACCTGTAATAAGCACAATATAAAATAGTATAATCTGAAATTGATGACGAAATTTTGGTCTTCGCTCAGAATCAAGAAGCGAGTAGTGTTTCTGAATCGGCAGTAAAGTGCAATTCTCACTCGTATGATCCACTCGGAGCGGGTTCGATAGATAACCGCTCCTTGTGGATTAGACGAATGAAACGCGCACTTTACTACCGATTTAGAAACCCTACTAGCCAGTGACCCTCTGACCTGGTTGATCAAGAACCGCGGCAGCATTCCCTTCATGTCAGCCATCATAACCACCTCGCAGCTCGTTTTGTTTTCAGGATCATCGGGATGAGGTCGGAACCTAACGGCGAGGAGGTGCAGCTCCGCGCTGAATAAATATTTATTTTTAAATTGTTAATCTTGTTGGACATTTTTTTACTATTTTTTCCATATGATTCCATAATTTACCCCAAAAAAATTGCATCTAAAAAACATTCAGTCGCCCAAGAAAGGGAAGTATTTAGTTTCATATTTTTAGGTCGGATTTGACACCTTTGATAAGATATCATCGTCACAATTATCAGTCATGAGAGTGTATTGTCAACATCACGACTAGACCGTGGTCTTTTGCCTTTTTTGAACAAAGAAGGAAGTGGAGGAGACACCAACATCAGTATTTTGTTTGGTATATTTTTTACGATAGCAAAGGCGCTTTTGTGGGGACTCAATCATCATATGAGTTGCTATTAAAAAGTTTGAGAGGTTGACATGATGGTAGGAAGTCCAAGCATAAGTTACTTTGTCAAATTCCTCTGGAGAGGTCACCTCTCTCAGGTGATGTACAACTGCTCCGAGGGAATTTGACGACAGAAATGAGCACTTCTGCTTGGATTCCGTTCGCTGGTCATTACTTCTCAGCTAATGCTCTTCCCTTACCGAACTCGATCCGTGTTCAGCGGAATTTCGGGAATCTCGATAGAGCGACCAGCAATTATGTACCCGCCTAAACATGACACATTGATTGATTGTGCTCTAAATGATTTACATTAGTGAAGGCGAATGAAATCCCAAAGTTCATTGTGCATCTCTGATCTCTCTCGTTCGCTCTGTCGTCTCCAATTCATAGAGACGAGCGCGCGAGGGAGAATATTATCCATCCCATCTGAACTGTTATTCCTCGTACGCGTCTCACACCTGGATATCGCCCTGGTCTCTCATTTTACGTGGTCTTTCGTCGCCACGGAATATGTTTCGAATGTGAGATATATAGACTGGAGCAACTGTTCACTTAGGATGCATAATACATGGTGACGGAATGAGCTTTAGAACTTCATTTGTCTTCACGAATTTCTATTCACATGCGGTTCCAGGCATAAAGGATAGTCACATTTCCACAATATGAATTGAAAAGCTCACATTTCGTTCAAAGCAAAAAAGGAATGGTAATTTTGCATAGGGCGGTTTAAAATGTCCAAATACCTCCTGGAATCGGTCGATGTATTCTGCAGTTGACGAATTCCCTGCCCGAAACGATGAGAACATCGTTGTTTCCGTACTGAACTTGGCTCATTTTTTTGCTTCTTGTTATCCAAGTAAATAATGACTTATTGTTTGGAATCAAAATTTTTACTACCACTCTATAGAGGATATACATGTAAACAAACGGATTTAGATTATCTACCCCTGAATGTTTTGTTACTGGGCTATACATAAATGAACTGTCAAATCATAGAGGAAATAATCACAGTTCAAGAAACAACTCGAACGTTTAGAAATGAAAAAGAAGGAGCTTACATAAATGATGTCAGCGTAGTCAGTTAGCGTTACTTCAACCGAAGCAAATGCCATGTTCGGATTCCATTCGGCTACTTTTGCTGCTCCCTGAAACAGGATACTGTCCTCACGGCTACGAGTGGGGTTTTAGAACAATAGTGAAGTGCATTTCTCATTCGTCTAATTTCTGCGGCGCTGTTATCTCCACGTTCTATAGACCATTGCTCCGAGTAGATTAGACGAATGAGTAATGTTTACTACCGCTTTACTATCCGTCCACCACCGCCGACCACCAACCCTATGTCATGCCTCGCTTTTGTCACTTGGGTATGGTATATGCGGTGGTGGCGGCGTTCGGAGTTGGGGTGGCCCAGTTGCGAAAAAATTTCGTCATCGTGGCCTTTCAACATTCACTCGGACGAGTCTTTCAAAATACTGTAAACATTGCGAATAATCACATGGTAAGCCGGTCATGAAGGTTATAATGACCGGCTTACCATGATTATCCGACTGACTACAGGCGTAACACACAATGGGTAGGAAATACAACGCAAACTCACGTTCCATGTCTCCTGAATCACCATGTCCACGTGTGCGTCCAATACGCTCTGAAAGCCACTCATAGTCAAGGTTGTGAAAGTGGAAAATGGAATTGGATATTTGCACCGTAACGGTGGTAGAATTTGCGGGTAAAAGAGAACTAAGTTATGTGAAAATTGAGCTGTCACTAGGGTGTGGAAAGGAAGCAGAAGTGCACATTTCTGTCGTCTAATTCTCTCGGAGCGGTTGTCCATCGTTTGGCAGAGACAACCGCTCCGAGGGAATTAGACGACAGAAATGTGCACTTCTGCTTCCTTTCCACACCCTGGCTGTCACACGTCGCCAGTTTTTTTACCTTGCGAAAACGCACTACACTCTCCTTAGGCGTTGGAAAAAGATGGAAAGATCTAGCGAAGGAAAAACAAACTGTGGCAGCGATCATCTTTCCCTCCTTCGTGCTCTTTCCATATGCGACAGCGCCTTCACTCGAGTGGCTCTCCTATGAAATATCATTATTTTGCATATCGTCATGTTTGGAGAGGTAATGTTGCGTGTTCTGCATAGTAAAGTGTTCATTCGTCAAATCCCATCATTGCCAACACGGATTACACGAATGAGAAATGCAGTTAAAGGAGCCGTAAAGGGAGATTTATTTGCATGCACTTTCGGCGGTCAGTCTCTCCAATTCCCTTACTCTCTCGTTGTCAGAGCAGAGCGCTCT
>JACMIF010005313.1:0-10820 GCA_014805445.1 Diplogasteroides magnus | reverse complement strand
CGAAGAATATAGACACCGTTGCAACTGCATCGATTCACAGAAAATTTAAGGTGAAGATGCTTTTTTCGAACCGAATGATGAAGTGTACATGTTTGTCGAACAAAATTTTCGAACAAAAGGTGATTCAACAATCACTACCTAGATTGGCACTAGTTTCATCTTGACAAAATTGCACCAAGCTAAAATGTATTTTGTCGATTCTCTCACAGAGAGCGTGTTAAAAACTCAGTCATCATTCATGTGTCGTATTCAGGATAAAGTCCATCATTGTTGAGACTCTGTCGACTGCAGAATGTCGCAGATGGCTGTCAATATAGCCACCAACAGCGACACCCTACTCGACAGACAGAAAAATTGCACATTATTCCCAAACGTGACACGAATTTGATTAGACAATTCGAATGCGATCAAATATCTAAACATTTTGCTAGTATGTATGCTCAGATGAAACATATCTTCATTCCATTTGTCAGATATGCCAGTGTGATTCCTGTTGCCGGATCACTCTTCACATTCTGACCGCCCATGCCGAAGTGACCGTACTGCCAGCCACCCTGAAATGGTACATTTTCACGCAAAATCTGTCATCATCAGCATCACACTCCATTCAATCATTGGAATTAGGCATAGTTATGTATAATAAATATTTCACGTTATGGTTATCGTTATTGTTACAAGCTCAAAATTGCCGTTTCGAGAATTCTCCTGTGATATAATCAAGTACTCACAAAAGGGCTCTTCGTGTACAGGAATCCATGACCCTTGATCATTCGGATTGCGCAAGTCGAGTCCATTTCGTCAATAACGGGATAGAGAAGACTCTCCTGAATATATCCATGTTCCCCTACAGTAGCTCAAAAGCCGAGAGACTCGTCAGTAATTCCCTTCAGGGCCCATTATCCTACGAATACGACTCATTTACATAGCTGTTGTGCTTTTATAGACCTGGGTAGAAAGATACCAGCGCCATTAATCGACAACTCAAGTGTCCCTTTCATTTTTCTAGCGCTAATGTTGTGGCATAATATTTTTCACACATTTTCATGATCCACGCAAATTTCTATCTCATTGTTTTCTTATTGCTTGAGACTCATTGTTTGTTCCTTTATCTAATTACCCGAATCCAGTGCAAGCTGTAATTACATCAGCAGATTCCCTTCCCCTCAGCGCCTGCGCTTGATAGGATTAGACCTTTAGCTTTTTAGCTTTACCTAATCCTCATAGTCTGCAGAAGAAGAAAAAAAACCAAATCTGTACTAGAAAACTGCATCCCAATTGTGGCCGGGTGGAATGTCATTCTATCAGATGGGCAATTACCTAGGGTGTCGCTAATGGGACGTTATTGACAGCCGTTGATTCCTAGTCGTCTTCATTCCTAGCGGTCGTCTCTCACTTCGCAGAGACAACCGCTGGGAATGAAGGTATATGGCTAGTAATCGACGGCTGTCAATAACGTCCCATTAGCGACACCCTAGGTAATTGCCCATCTGTACCTGGGCAATTAGCTAGGGTGTCGCTAATGGGACGTTATTCTGAAATTGCCCAAAAATACCTCGATGAATTGTTTCGAAACGATCTCGCCCCGCGTAAAGAGATCGAGCGCCTGAAATATAATTAGATAATATGAAATTATCGGGAACTTATCGACATCATCGCCGCACACATTAGGAAAACTTCTAACCTCTCCAATCTAGTCGGAGCGATTGTCTCTCATATATGGCAGCTTGCTCTCATAGTCAGAAGAGATAGGAGAGGTTAGAAAATAATCCCACAATGCGTTACCTAATGCACACATTTTCATCACTTAGAATTCTCAAATCTGACTGCATAGGTAGGTCAAGCATGAAATTTGCGTTCCTGCACTGCGGTAGGAAGCACATTTCCAATCGGATGTCAATAATTTCCCATTTGCGACAGCTATATGTACTTTGCATTTGCGATGTTTAACTGTTCGATACGAAATTTGATTTTTATCGGACTGGAAATAAACCTTTGCGAGTGAACGTGCAGTGCCCACTCCATTCACTGCTGGAAGACCAATCTGAAAAAAGTGGCCACATAAAGCCTTTATGATAAAGGGGAACGCATTTCGGAAATTCTGAGCTCCCCAATCTCATCGGAGCGGTTGTATCTCGCTTCTATAGACTACCGCTCGGTGGAGATTAGGGAGCTTTGAATTCTCGAAAATGCGTAACAGATTTTATGTATATTAAAGAAGCCGTCCGAGGAAGCTGTGTGGCGCTTCAATAAACTGTTTTACATGTGCATATGCAAATCTTCGCCCTGATCTCGCCGAGGATATATCTTCATCTCCCCGTTGGTAAGCACCTCATTAAAATGCTCCCGGACGCCTTATCTAACACGTATTCTATGTGAGAATTCACTTTCACATGTAGTGAAGACTCTGGTACCGAAAAAGTCAAATGTAAACAAAATGCTAGAAATTATGCTTATGTGGCCCTGGTGAAAATAATTTGGCTGTCTGCTATATGTCTAAATATTGGGATCTTCGCTATTTTTCCATTATTATATATAACAATGAAACAGCTCAATCGCAAATAAACAAACCTTTCTAATTTCGGGATTGTTGTACAGATCCATGTCGTTTCCGATGCCGTAGAAGTTCTCCAGTATTTGAAAGACCGACGAGCGCGGCAAGAGCTGTCGGATGCCAATCTGGGAGGAATATACGTTTAGATAAGCCTTCAATGAATTACACATTCACTATGGGGTTGGTCGACCATGTCCTGACCAGCCTCATATAAATATGTTATATTAGTTTATAAATATCACAGATCTTCTCAGAGAGCGGATCAAAATGTGTAAGGGGTGGCTGCAGCACTTATTGAAGTCGACAGCGAAATAACTTTTTCCTGACTATATCGACAACGCTGATTACGATGGCGCAATTAATATTGCACGAAAGTGCCGCATTGATTTGATAAGCCCTCAGGGCATGTTTCTTATTTTCTCCTTTTTGAGCGATTTTCATGGCAGTTTGATGTACCAGGGTGACAGAGGTGTTCATCATGATATTCCCAACAAACTTTGAGATGTTGTTCTATATGCAAATTTTCCATAAATGACACTTTGAAAGTTTCAAGGAATTTTCATGTGAAAAATTTTCCCGCATGCAGGTGAGATAACAACAGATTTGGAATCTCCATATCGAAACCTGTATACAGTAATTTTTTGAGGTCAAAATTGTGTCTACTCTAAAGCTGTACATAGATGAAGCAAAGACATTTTCGGACGCCGGGTCATTTGATCCTGACCTTTCACTCGCGTCTTTTAATTTCACACGCTATTTCTTTCGTAGTGCACAACATTTACCATATGTTCTTGCAAATGACCCGACGTCCGAAAAATTTCTAAGTCTTTGCTTCATCTATGTACAGCTTTAGAGTAGCACAATTTTGACCTCAAAAAATTACTGTATACAGGTTTCGATATGGATATTCCAAATCTGTTGTTATCTCACCTGCACGCGGGAAAATTTTTCACAGGAAAATTCCTTGAAACTGTCAAAGTGTCATTTATGGAAAATTTGCATATAGAACAACATCTCAAAGTTTGTTGGGAATCATGATGAACACCTCTGTCACTCTGGTACATCAAACTGCCATGAAAATCGCTCAAAAAAGAGAAAATATGAATCATGCCCTGAGGGCTTATCATATCAATGCGGCACTTTCGTGCAAAATGAAGTGCGCCATCGTGATCAGCGTGGTCGATATAGTCAGGAAAAAATTATTTAGTTGTCGATTTCAATAAGTGCTGCAGCTGCACTCATCCGCTCTCTGAGAAGATCTGTGATATACAGTGCGCAAAATAGGCTAAAATAATATCGGAATGGTAGTTTTCCTATATTTTCTCTTTGTTCAACTTCACCTTCTCTATTTTGATATTTAAATGCGTAAAGAACAGAAGAACTCACCACAGCGATCATGGGATCGTAGCACGCCTCCCGGATCATGTTCACCTTATAATCGGTGATCCGCGTGAGGCGTGCGAGAGGGTCTTCCTTGTTTCCCTTGCGCCCGATGTAGAGGTCGAGGTCTGCAATAGGGTGGGTGGTCCATGCATTTCCTCAACCTCATCCGATCGGTCGCCTCTCTACAACCGCTCAGGGGAGAATGGGGCAGCTAGAATTGCATGGACCGTCTATAATACGGTTTCTAGCAGTAAAGTTCATGTATCCATCATCGAATTTTCGCGGAGCGCTTGTCTCTACGTTCGATAGACAACCGCTCCGAGTGAATAAGACGAATGAGAAACTGCACTTTACTACCGATTGGGGAAACCCCTAGTCTGTAATTCATCTTGCAATGGCAGTGCAAATATTTGTAGACCCGTATCATTTAGAGCAACGCACTGTATTTGCTGGCAATCTCCTCGTCAAAATACTCTCCCACTGTCCGCTTAAGTGGATCGACCCTTCGGAAAATGCCGTTGAGAAGGAAACTGTAAGTAAGTCCGTGGTAGCCAGAGTCCGTGCCTGAAATTGGCAAATGCTCACGGTTTTCATACATGCCACCTCAAGACAAATACCGGGTATGAACAGTCCATCTGGCTGACAACTGTAAATTATGTACTCTCGCTAAATGATATTTCGTCGTTTGTCTAACCATCTATTACGATTTTGGACTGCTTTAAAGAATTATAATATGTAGAGGCCGATTTTCTTTTACATGAATAATGTTTCTTTCTCGATCGGTGAACAGCCTTGATCTAATATTCCATGATGATTGCTGGGTGAATTTTCTTGTTAAGCGAATCATCATGGCTCAAGGGAACATTAACGCATACTTCTTAATTAAAACGGCGATTTTTTGCGAGAAAGCGCATTTCGAATCTATGGGGCGTGGTTCTCGAGAGATGTGACAACAGCTCCGAAGGGGTTAGACGGGTGAGAAAGGCGCTTTCAAGCATAAAATTACCTTTTTTGAAACTATAATCTTCACCTCACCTCAACAAACGATAGCAGCTCTCGTACCTGGCACATAATGGGGGTGTTGCCCCTCCACAATCCTCTCCATTGTCTCCATATCCGTCACATCGTCGATGTTCAACACGATGACCGATCCATCCGCGTTCGTGAAGTACGGCATCCCCGCCTAGGGTTACATTTTTAAATGGCCTTCAAACGCAAGAAATTCGAAAGATATCTTCATTCAATAGATTTTATTAGATTTTGACTCATTATGAAAACAAATGTTGCGGCGGGATTTGTGTTCCTTGAAAAGCACATGTATAGCTCCGTCTACTCGAAGATTATGAGCACATCAGTGAAGTGCACCAAACACTTTTCACAAAGAAGTTCAGGGTGGGTGCATATATCTTCAAAAATATCGCAACATTGAGCCATTAACCGTAAAATAGTCAAATTGGCAACCGTAACACCAACCTGATGATGGAGAACGTTCAATATCGTCGTGTTCTCCTTCCCGTGCTGCGCATACTCTGGCCAGTACTTGCTGAATCGTGAAGTTTGGCGCCATTAGCGTTCGTTTTTTCCATAATAGATTTCCATCAGAACCCTACATTCGCCGAGAAATAAAAATTCCGTTTTTGACATATTTAGAAACCCTAATAAATACCAGACTGGATCGTCGTAGCAGAGTAGACCTCGTTCCACCAGAGATGCAAAGCAAATTGCTCCCAGGGACTGAATTACAAAATTACACCAGATATGTTCCATACAGCAGAGGTGTTGAGGATGTTCGATCCATAAACTTTCGCGAAAAAATCATAGACGAAACAATAAACGTTTACGAATGAAATTGCATAAAATCAGCATTAGATCCTAATTATCGAACGACATTTTTAGTGATTTGCTGAACGATCTATTTTTAAAAAAACAAGTGGAGGCGAATACCTTTATTAGATAACAAAAGTGACCTTTGTGCAACTGAATATCGTTGTTTTCGTGTCCTCTCTCCACTTCCATCCGCACGAAGAATCAGCGTAGCCGCCCCAGAGATCCACTACGAGCTCGCCTGACAGAAGCCAATTCAACTATCTACAGACTAGGGCTTCTAAAACGGTAGTAAAGTGCATTTGTCATTCATTTAATCCACTCGGATCGGTTGTCTATCGAACGTAGAGACAACCGCTCCTAGTGAATTAGACGAATGAGAAATGAACTTTATTACCGATTTAGAAACCCTATTAGACACCTACGAATTGATTTTACATTTCAAGTGGGGAGGTGGATTTCTGGGACGAGGCTTCGGGAAGGCGTAAAGATTAACCCCTATCTCTGTCATTTCCGCGTCTCAAGTGCTTTGATCTATTATCACCTTCCTTGTCCCGTCGATTCCTCCCTAATCAAAGATCCATCGTTTGTTACCAGGGGTTCAAAAACGGTCAATTTGCCGTCATTCTTCTCCGCCGCGCGGTCGTCTATCATGGAGTGAGACGACCTCGCGCCGGAGAAGAATGACGACAAATTTACCGTTTTGAACCCCTATTTGTTACCTAATCGTGGACTCCATACGCTGTATAAATAGAGAATCTTGAGACACCACTCTAGAGAAGCAAACGCTAAGAACAAAGTACGAGAGACTGCTTTAAAAAAATATGATATTTGAGAAACTACCGTTAACGTATGCAGCAAATGCAGCGCCCTGCTGCTCCCAGCCATCAATGAAGTTCTTTCTGAAATTTTCGTCCAAAACTAGGGGTTCTAATTTTGCAGTAACTCTTCTCCGGAGCGCGGTTTTCTTCCCCCCTGAAAGAACTCAGCCCGGCGGGGAGGAATGCCGTCAAATTTACCGATGTACTACTCCCTAGCCTAAACATAATGTTGCAAAAAGAGAGCACATGGTCGAAAATTTAGTGAAGGATGAGATGAATAACGGTTTTTGTACAGGGACCAGCATCATGAACTTTAACTGTGAAATGCGCAAAAAGTCGCCGTTTTACCCGATTTTGTTACCTGAACACATCTTCAACTGCTTGATACGCAGGATTCAGAGTTCGTCCCCCGATGTGCGGTGCTGTCGTAGGAGCCATTCTTCTGAATGGAACAGGATGTGCAATAGGAGGAACACGCTGGAATATATGTATATATTTATCTACGTCATTGACGCAAGTAGAAAAATATCAGAAATGATAATAGGCAACAGTGTGGTAGAGATGATTGGGCAATGGGGCATCCCTCTATCCAGTAATACATGCATGATACATGCATGTGCTTATGCAAGTTTGGTTCATATATATCGCGAAATTAGGCGACGTGTACATTCGAGAAAATTTCACAATGGGCTAAATGATTCAGGTTACATCTCAATCTGACTCACTATCACAAATATTTTTATTGCGAAAACTTCTGCGCCGCCACTAGACAAGAAATGTAACAGAGTGATACACACGCACGCGTTATTTTGCAAACGTCAGACCAGCAATGGGACCACCAACACTCGCATGTAACACTACAAATTGCACGGCGGAGGCGACATTCGACTCTAAAGTGGTGAGTCATGAGCAATTCTGACCTCCCCATTCACTTCCGAGCAGTTGTTGTCTATGAGGTTCAGAGACGACCGCTCGGAAGAGACGAGGGAGGTTAGAATAGCTCATGACCCCCTGCTCTAGTTGACTACCCTCTCGCTTTCAGTGACAGGCCGGTCTGAAGAGAGTTTGTTGATCATAGCGGCCAAATGGGCGGACACTGCGTTGTGCAGTTCGACGTGGGTCCAAAGTTTCTTCCTCGTGGGCAAATGTCTATTGCCAACCCGAACTATACACATGAGAAGGAAAATGAACAAAAAACTCTTTATTATGCATCCTAACTAGGGAACGGTATTCAAGCAGAAATGCACATTTATATCTTCTAATTCCCTCGGAGCTGTTGTCTCTCTCATGTGATGGACAACCGCTCCGAGGAAATTAGACGACAGAAATTTGCACTTCTGCTTGGATTCCGTTCCCTAATCGTAGATGAACTGATATAATCAGTACACTCAATATTTTTAACGGCTGTGTCTCTCTCATTTTGCATACTATTTCGTTGCCACTCTGACCATCAGGAGTGATTTAGCACATGTTTTGCACGATTTTTTAAAAGAAAATAAGGTTCATAGTTACAGTTCAGTTGGGATGACTAATAAATGTTTAGGAAGACACTTGGAGTAGGTAAAATATTTGAAAAAATGGCAAAAAGAATATTGTAGCGTAGCATCAGGTGTCAAGGTCCGAAGAGTCACGGAACTTTACTCATTCATCGTTAGTTGATTTTGTGTCTTGCGAGGAAGCGAGACAACGAGAGAATGTGATAAACTGTGTCGCGAGCAGAAAGCGAGCAAAAGACGGATGTCATCGTGAAAGAATGGTCAATCTAGCTAAACTAAGTGGTAAAACCGCAGAAAATGGAGGAGCGCAAGCCTCTATTGGAGGACTTCAGGCAACAAACTAGATACATTGTGAATTGAGCGAGTGTTAATGCAACATTGGCGTCTAATACATGGTACCCCATACATGGTAGCTCAAAAATTACCCCAATGACGTGATTTTCATAATTTTCTGTAATTTGACCTTTTTCCTATGTCCGGCGATACTCGAATCTCTAAATTTGTTTGTCTTAAGGCACCGCAGCCCTCAGTCAAGCAGTCAGGGTGCCGAACACATCTGACCATGAGCTCCAATCGAGTCAGCCAACCAGCCGAATCTTCTCTATCCGATGTCGCTAGGTACAACTTACCAACTGAATCCACTGGCCGAGACTTACGCCGACAAATGAATATTGCTCCGCAAGAGTAAACTTTGCCGTTTTGTATTGTTATGTGTTTCATAGCTACAACTTGTGTAGATAAGTATTTTATGATATGTCGATTGATCGAGAGGTGGTGCAGCGATTCACAAACAAAAAGAATATACTAAAGTATGTTACGGTCATTCAGTGACCCAAAACGAACGAAGACGTGACGTATTTCTATATAGAATTCAATTTTCTCAGAAAAGAAAATTGAATCTGAGATATGTTTACATCCAAAATTATCCTTATCTTGCGAGAGTGTCTCTATCCAAAATGCATTTGCTTGAAGGACAGGCCAGAGACGCAAAGCAAATCACTACATATCACATTTTCGTCCCACTCCCATTTTGGCCGGCTGTGCTCGATCAAGGGAGACTCATTCACTCCATTCGTCGAATTCCGGGAGCTGTTTGCGCCACCGTAATATCGCCAAGAACCGTAAAGTTACCGTAAGAATTTCGAGAAAAATCGGTAAACCCATTTCTCATTCGTCTAATAAACTCGCAGTAGTGTTCAATAAACAAGATTAAAGTCCTCTCAATCCTTTCCTCAGAGAGAGCAGTGACTTGTCTACGAAATTTGCAAGGTCTTGAACGACTTGATTAAGCGACAGTCTAACTCGTTTTCCCTGGGCCTTCAAATACCCGGTTCAAATCACAACGAATTGCGAATTTATTTTAACCGCGTGAGACATCATAAATACGGCAGTGAGAGGAAAGAGGAGCTTATTAGCAAGCCAAATAATATATAAAATGCGGGACAAATCACTAACTAACCAGTAGAGACATTGCTGGTTCTTCAACAGCGCGAGTGAATTTATTATGTAATATTATATACGTGTAAACATGTCTGTCCTAACATTAAATTGCAGAATTCGTAAATCAAAAGGCAAATCATGAGTGGGTGGATTCGGGCGTGCAGATAAGTAAATAATCCTGTTATTTGATATTGCATTGCAACCTTGTCGTGCCAGTTATCTAGAAAGTGATGAATCATATCAACGCATGGTTGAAAAGGCGTATTCGTCGCAGTCATGCTGGATGACATTCATTTGAAACGGAAATCTTAATTTCAATATCATTGTTCAACACATTTATCACAAAGCAGAGACAGGGTGGCTCAAGAACTTCTATCGATTTGTAGAATGTTTGCACTACAACATGTCAAAAAAGGTATAATGATCATTTGAGCAGGATGGATTCAGGAAGGGGTACTGCGGGATATGGGTGTTGTATATGAAGGAGTATTACAGTTGTGTAGTGCATGGTATGGTTGCATCAGGGAAGAAGAAGCACATGAAGAGCGGGATGCAGGGTCCGAAGTCGAATGCACGAACGAATCCAGGCAGACACACACAGTCAGGGCCGGCGCACGCGCCACAGTCGCAGGGCTGGAAGAACAGTGCATATGACAACGTACAAGTAATACAAATGTGACACGTAATACACATCAATATCATCTATTTAATTTTTTACGTTTATGTTATGTATTACATACTAACCTGTAGGAAGGGCTGCTGACACGTGGCCTGGCAGTGAACTTTGCACGTTGTCGCCACCTCAAACGCTTTGCATGCGTTAGCTCCCATTCCGGCAAACCAAACCAGATATAGGAACATCTTAAGGAGCATTTTAGACCTATTTCAGGCGCTTGAGGTACTATCAACATGGGGCTAGTTCTGAGAAACTTTTAAATATAAGAATATTTAGGTTGTGCAATAAGTCACTCCTTTGAAATTCAATACCTTGACCTTGCAAAAAGGCACTGTCAGGGCGCATGACCTATCATTTGGTGGGATCATGCCCTACTCCTAGTCGACTCCCCATACCCTCCCTCTGCGCAGTCACTCCGGTGCGATTTTTCAAACTTGGCAGACCCATGATTTTCGGACCCCCATTTTGTATTTTTAGCCGCAATCTTCGTGATGTAAATATAAAGTGCAGCTATAAACTGGTACTTGTAGTTAAAGGGACAGTAAACCGCACCAGGATCGAAATTATTTCAAACAGCGCGCGCTACTATGTAGCCGCCTTTTCCCAATACACCACGTATTTTGAACGGC
>JACMIF010005312.1:0-10821 GCA_014805445.1 Diplogasteroides magnus | reverse complement strand
TATCACTGGGATCATTGTTCACTTGTTTTGAAGAATACAACGCGGAGTGCATTTTGTCCTTTCTTTCGTTACAAGAAGGAGAGGGAAGACTCTTCCCCCACTCACTATAATACATTACTCGTCTTTTTAATACTCAAGATATATTTTTGTTTCAAAAATGAAAAAAATAGCTTCTGTGTTAACAGTTATTTTGAACCGTTGGAAGTGAAGAGACGATCTAAATAGTGTTTCTGTGAGGATCTTTTAGAATCAATCGAGAGCTGTGTTATTACTATTTGACCTGGGAATGGAACGGCACAAGAACAATTGACGATAAGAGACAGAGGGTGATTTATGAGACGTTCATGGGAAGAGAAAAGAGACAGTAAAAGAGAAAAAGATATGGGAATCAATTGAGTTGAAGAGAGGAACGATTGGGTTCAATCATGTCCATTCATTCTCTTTATTTATCTTTTCCTTCTTGTTCTCATCCATTTTCTTCTTCAGAATGTTTTCATCGTCTTCTTCTCGTAAGAAGATCGATGTCCATGCCCATGTTCTTCCTTCAGTCATTCCTGACTTTGCAAAGGTTCACCAATCAAATGACTTTATTCATTGAAACTCTGCAGCAATTCGGATATGATGGTTTCGTGACTCTTCGATCGAGGGAAGATGGAAAGGCAGATATGCTCAAGGATGGAAAACTATTCAGGTGTTCATCTATTTCCCTTCTCAATTGACTCATCGTCTTTGAGAGTTGTGGAAAGGAATTGTTTCGATACTCAAACAAGATTGGAGGACATGAATACATCCAAAGTGAACGTCCAATGTCTCTCCACTGTTCCTGTTATGTTCTCTTATTGGGTATGTACTTTGATCTCTAGCGCCTCAATGCTTTATCGCAACGCGACATATTGGTGTCACGACAGTATCGATGGTGAAGGACTGTCTGAGAGAGGGAAGGAAGTGAGAGAGTGCAGAGAAAGAGAGAATCAGATCGAGAGACAAGGGGCATGTTTGGCAAGTCTCTTTTGGATCTCCTAAAGGGAATATCAAGGAACAATGGGAGGAATGGAAAAGGATCTATCATAGTACACTTTCTTCTCATTGACAACCTTTTTGTAATTCTCCATGTATTCGTCGAATTCCGTCGATTTCTTGATCATTCCCATCTGGAAACCCCCTTTTATGTACTCTGGAACAACGCTAATCACCTCCATGTAAAGCTGCACCAGACAGACGTGGAGGAAGAGATACTGTAACATTTGAATGTTATTGAGTCCTGAAGGGAAGTTCCTTACCTGAACATGAGTCTGCACGGACTTGTGTCTGACACTCCTCATCTGCTTCACAACATCCACTAGAGAAGTGATACATCCTCTCTGCAGGAGAGTATCCGCCCAGCTGATTCCTTATTCAGGCAATTCAAATTCTACCGTAACCCTGAGGAGTGTACCAATGAATGTTGCAGTTCTTCCCACTCCAGCAGAACAATGTACAATGATAGTGTCCTTATTTGCCTTTTGACAGCACCATCTGTCTCATTGTCTGATGTCTCTCTTTCTTACATTATCTCTCACTTCCATGTTCTGACTATTCCTGTTGCATCCGATGGAGACAATTGATCAGGCCAATTCTGGACGTAGATATGATCCACAATGTGTTTGTGTCCTCCATCTCTGAACGAGAGAGTATGGAATGAGAAGAGAGTTCAGACAGTTAGTCACTTTCCCTCCACAATCAGAGTCGTGTGTTGAACACCCGAACACAGATCCTCGTGTCTCACATCTAATGTCACTTTGTACAGATTCAGCTCCATCTCAATGACCCAATTGAACTACCGTAATCCTTCACCCTCTCACCGTAGGCTTTCCCACGTGAGGCCAATACTCAAAGCACTTCTCCGAATCATCTAAAGGAGTTCATTCATCATCAAAAGAAAGAGACTCCAGACTTTCGACGAATTTGCACAGTTGAATGATGATGGGAACCTTCTCCTGAATGACCATCGTCCAGAAATCATCCACGGTCTCGGCCAGCGGTCCCTGAAATCAGGACATCGCTCCTTGCACGTGAAACGGGCAGAGCAGGGGAATTGCGCAATGCCCCATTATCGTGCCGACCTGTGTTGCAATCCATTTCTGTCCATCAGGAGTGTTCATCCAATTGGCATGAATGTAGTCACTGTGAAGTACAGGAGTCTTTCCACCTCGTCCTTTTATACTCTCAATCATTTCATTCCAATCATTCTCCTATATCACGAACCTTTCTCATTGAGAACGATGTATTCTGTTTGAGTACAACCCGAGTCTTGTCATAGCACGGCATGTCCGCGTATCTATAACAATTGCCCCAATCACGTGAACTGACCAAGGCCTCATTGCGCAATTGGCGTGCAGACCTGTTCTTGTCGAGATACTTGTCGTGGGCATCTGCTGTGTGGCCAGAAGCGTAGAAATCCTTGAGTTCATTGATGAATTCACGAGAGATTTCACGGTTCTTCTAAAGGGAGAAATGATATACGATAGTTAAGAATCCCTCATTTCTCAATCACTCCACAGTTTATTGATTTCTTTGCTACAGTATCCCGTACCGTCTCTATTATGTTCATTGCCCATTGAGCCCTTCCATCCTTTCCACTTTCTCTAATTGATAGTGATGGCATCACATCCTTCAATCCTTTCGTAGATCCATCCTTCTTACTCCGTGAGGAAGTTGTGACGTTGCTGACGGAAGGATCTGAATCATTGCCCCGTTCACGTGCACGGGACAAGGGAACTGCTCATATGGCGTGCACGAACCTTGAGAGGAAGTGCCTTGACTGACTGAGGGCTGCTGTTTCTGTATACAGAGGAAGATGGAGATGGGAAGGAGTATGACAAGGGAGATAAGGGACACTGAATGAGGAAGGGTTACGGTAGTCAAGGATACGGCATAACCTGGAAAAGTGGTGAAGAGACAGTGAAGGGGATTGATATCTGGAGGAACGAGTAGAGAAGGCGACCACATAGTAGAAGGAAAGAAGGGAATAATGAGAGGAAATAATTGTTGAGGGATGCAAATGCATTCAACATCTTGCAATGGGATAAAACATTGTTCATTTCAGGCCAAACCAGCAGACACAGAAGTCGTCTCTCGATTCCTCAACGATGACCTCATCGGACAATGCAGGCAAGTGATAGGGTTAATTAACGAAGTGATCTCATTCCATTCAGGATTGCCCCTGATAGACTCGTTCCCCTTGGAACCCTTCCCCTGAATGATGTACAAAGGGCTGTAGAGGTAAGGGATTACGGTAGTTTGAATCATTTACTCGAAGTGTAAGTGAATGAATTGAACAATAGAATGAAGTGAGCAAGGGGAAGAGGTTGAGAGAGTGAAAGAGACTAGGGATTGCGAATTGACGGGTACTGTAAGAGGAGACGAATGGCACTGTGAGAGGAGGAGAAATATTGCATTGATGCAACCCGTATGGAATATTGGAATGTGAAACACAACACAATGAAGACCAGTAGAAGAAGAGAAAAGAGAGAATCAATCACTAAGATAGTGGTACCAATAAGCAATATTGAATAGAGAGAATAAGGAAGGAAAGAGGTAGGCAGACAATTTGTCTATTCGAAGGGCCATCCTGTCGTTTCGTTGTCTTCTGAAGAATACTTTCAGTTACAACAAACATTTCATTTTAATTTCTGTATCCTCTTTCAACGTGAATATCATTGCTGTGTTTTATGAAAGAGGAATGATCAAACCTCGTCAATTGTTGTGGATGTCTTCGTTGTTCTTCAACTATTCGATGAGCCACTCCATTGAGTAACTGAATATCCTTCCCCCTTCTCATTCCCTCTTCTCTTTCTCTTACCTCATCTGTCTCAGTTGGTTCACCTTTGGACATTTTCTCACACGAACATTGTCCACTCACTGCACTTCTCATTGCAGAGGCCAAGTTTCCATTCAGACCAAATCCTGAATGAAGTCATTATCGATCGACTTGAGTCAAAGAAGTACAGTATACCTGGAGGAATGTATCCATAGTCATTGTCTTTCAGTGATAACAATGCTGATTCTTCTTCACTCTCGTGTTTCCTTCTGAAGTTCCATTATTAAACTACGTTACATAATTAGAGCAGTTACAACTGTTCAGTTCCCTGACCTGTAAAGTGTTGAATTGTTCGATTTGACATGAATGGGGGAATGTGATCGTTTATCTGCTACTTTAGCTATAGGAGGAGGAGGTGGAGTGGACTGAATAGTCAAGAGTAGTCTTATTCTCTCGAGTAGACACTTACAATCTCCTCATCTCTACTCAAATATCCAACCCATGCCAGTTCCAATAGAGAACAGAAGACAAATGTCATACAGGACAGCATCCACACATCGATGGCCTCAACAAATATGGGATAAACAACGGAAGTCCAGCTATTCATGGAATGGGAAAAGAGATGAGATCACCTTGACATATGAGACCCTTGGTAGATTTCTGATAATGTTTCCAAATTGGAATGTCATAGCGAGAAGTGAATTGACTCCCAGCATTGTACGGGCAGGAATAGCCTTTGATCCCAATGCAAATGATATCCAAGCTGAAGGAAGAAGGAGTCTATAGAGGGAATGGATGATAGATACTTACAAATGCATATAGTGAGGTATGTGGGAAGATACGCTTGGAGTATGTACCATCCTGCCCGTCGTTTGAAGTGAAACATCATTGTCAATTCATGCCAATAGCCAGCTGGATAAGGCTGAATTCAAAATGGAATTAGCAGAGCTTGAAGATTATTGTCAATTCAACGTCTCTCTATTCATGTAATCCTACCTGGTTTTCTAGTAGTAGTGCGAACACTAAATTTTACCGGCGTTATCTCGACCTTATTTCATGTTTCACGTGTTTCAATAGCAAAATGACTTTCAGTTTACAAGAATAATAAGATGCTTTGAAGATGATTCCATGGGTACTTTGCATAGGATAAGAAAGTCCAATCTCCCACCTCCTTACTCCTGACATTGTCGATACTAATCAGTTCATAATCAGCCAATTCCATCTTTTCTCTCATCTTTGCCACTCCAATTGGAGACCATTGCATTTCCACTTCATCCGTGTTATAACTGCAATCACAGCACTTCATCCTCTCCCTATTCTACCGTACTTGAATGATTCGAATGTCAGACTGCAGGTCACATTGTCAAAAGGGAATCGAGTCAGATCCATGATGCATGGTCCTTGTAGCTTGAGTCTGTAGTTTGTCCATACTGAAATGTATTCTTATTCACTTTATGAAGGTGTGAGTCCCTTGTTATACTCATCTCTTTTACCCAATCAGTAGTAGTGGGGGGAATATGTCTGACTGTCTATTTCTCTTCTCTTTCCATTGTCTCTCTCATTCACATCATTCACTCTTCCCTTTCGAATCACAGCTGCCGGAAGAAGTCTTTGATTCAATTACAGCTTCAGCTTTCCATCCCCACAACTGCGAGGCCAGTCACTTTTCCGATTGGGAAGGACCATAAGTGGGAGAACTACAGTAACCCTTCCATGTTAAGGTCATTTAAGGAAGAGACAAGAGTTGTTGTGTTGTTGGGGGGAGAAGCCGAATGAGTGATTTGTTCCAACCGACAAAGAGATTGTGTGAGTGTGCACAACAGAGGGAAGAAGGGCTTGAATTGACCCTGAGATTCGTTCTTTGAGAGTCAAGTTGCCTCCTCCTCCCTTCCCTCTAAGAAACTAACCCATTCAATATTTATGCACTGAGTCTTGAGGGGAAGAGCTGATCGAATGACCCCCAATATCTATTCTTTACTTCAGTTGAAACTCAATCCAGACACACTCTAAGGCACAAAGTTCCACGACCACTTTGTAATTAGAGTACACTTCCTGTGTTTGTAACCAAGTACGACAAAGAGTGATGATTCCGACTCAACCTCTATACAAAGACTGAGCATTTAGAGATTCTCCATCGAGAGATTTCGTGTGAATGCTCAAGAGGCTCTTTGATTCGAATGCACGAGATGTAGTTGTTTTGACATGGCATTTCTCTCAATCAGCCAGTCATTCAAGTGGTTGATTCCCTCCAGGTGTACCCAATGAAAGATTAGATTGAAAGTGTCAAACATGGGGGCCGAGACCATTCCCCCACACACAAATTGTGGATGGGAAGAGATAAATCTTGTGGTCGTCTCTTCTTCAATCGAGAGATAGAGAGAGGCAAGAGAAGAAGAGACGACTGAAATTGGCCTCGACTTCACAAATCGTCCCTTCCTCTATTGGAGAGAGAAAAGGAAGAGAAATGGAGAGGAGGAGGGGAAGGAATTGGGTATTTCTAATTGGGAAAAGGAAAGAAGAGAAGATTGACCATAGAAAAGACACCTTTCATAGACTATGACATTGAGAAATGAACACGATATTGACTCTTTCATCCACTATAAATTCATCCTCACCAATCTAGATCAACAAAGTCTAGGGAAAATCTGAGAATATGACAAGTCCCACCTGATCCATTGGCGTAAATAAGAAGAAATATGTTGGGAAAAGGTGATTTGTGGATATCGGCAGTCTTAGAATTGATGAAACACGAATTGGGAGTCCATAATCTGAAGAAGAAATGAGGATTGAATTGACCCTTCATTCTCTGATAGATTATACGTACTTTTCAAGTAGAATGGAATTGAGTGAGAGATTGTACTTGCACGGATTTAGTCGAGAATAGTCAAGGGCAGGGTCCAACCACATCTCAGAGATGTAAATGTCCAACTACAATATCATACTCTCAATAGTGGTTAACGATATAACTGACCGTGAAATCCGAAGTGATATCAGATATCGTTGTGATCTCTTGTACCCACACCTCCACTGTCACCTCAATTCATCCTTTCACTCAGTCTCCCTCAGTAGACTCTCACTTGCACTTGTCCACCCGGTATCTTGTGTCTATTATATCCACTTCCATCATTCAGAATAGTATCCAGTATCATTTTGTCATTCGCACATTCTTTAGTTGCTCTTTCAACCTCAAAGTCTCTTCATAGACTAGAATGTGTGTCAATTGTACCTTAGCAGGTTGTATAACAGGTCTGAGTCCTCCATGGTCATCCACTTCCCAATCGTAGTTTCTACTCAATCTTCTGAGATGTCTCGAGTTCCTTCTGTATACGGCCCTTCTGCAATCAGATTCATCCAAGTTTGGCCACTTTCAACCCAACGAAGGTACTGAGAAGAAGAGAAGGAGATGGAGGAAGGATAAAAGAAAAGAAAGCCTCTATTATGAGTACACACCAGAAATTGGTGTGTTTTGCATATGCAAGAATGGTATCACATCGTCATCTCTTCTTTCTTCCCTTCTCTTTTCTCTTCTCTTCTCTCCCTTGGGATGATTCCTTGATGCCAGACACACGCGTGCTCTTCCATTCACTCTTCCATAGGTGCTATGTGGATTGTAGTGAGTCATGAATAGTGAGTCTCAATGGCCATGACTCCCCTTCATCCCATGATCTCAATAGAGATCATTCATTCATTTCGTGTTCCCCATCCCTTCTCTTCTCTTCTTGTAAAGGGAAGACGAAGCATACGCGATTACCTTCCCTCCAAGCAACCATCTCTCATCACAACACTCACCATACAACATGCACTATTACTATTCTGACCCAGTCAATGACCCAATGAACTCACTTCGAATCAACTGAGATGACTGTAACAACGAGAAGGAAGAAGAAAGGCTTCAATGGAAGCATCGAAGGAAAATGAGGAACATGAGGAGATGGAAGAACCTGGAAGGATCAAATAGGGAAGAGTAACAATAAAGGGCATAAGGGGTTAAGTGAGGGAAGAAAGGAGAAGGGGAGGAGCATTGATGAAGGCGGGACTTAGGATTCGTTTGAAAAAGTGGAGAAGAAGGAAAAGAAGAAAGGGGAAAGGAAGAGGAGGAAGGGAGAGGAAGGCAATGCTTCCATCTGTGTTTTGTTGTCAAAGAAGTAATAGAAGAAGTCAAAAGGGACGAAGAACAAATGACGTCATCAGAGAACAAGGAAGGTCATTCTATTGGTATACTTGAAAGTACCACTTTCTACTTTTGTTCATCTACTTCCAATTGGAAGAGATGACCAAACAAGAAATGATCGGGTTTCAGACCAATTTCAATTGACATGGCGCAATTTGTGGAGAGTTTTTGTCGGTGATCAGAAGGATCATGCATATTATTAACCAATTGAAACACAACCAGGCTACTCATTTCATATTTTTATATCTATAGGGGTTAGATAAGAAGAAAAGTAAAAGTAAGAATGAAATGTGAATATTGGCAGGAAATGCGTCGTTGTGTGTCAATGGGAATGAAAGGATTCGAGATTGGATCGCACGTGGGAGAAAAGAACTTGGACCATAGAGACTTCGATCCTCTTTATAAGGTGAGAAATGACGTTTACAAGGCAAGTGAATAGGTTTGAAATGAATTATCTGATCATATCCTCTGAAGAAGATCGTGAAAATGTTTGATTTGAGGAGGCAGAGTCATTGGGAGTGGCCCTTTTTGTCCATCCATGGGATATGCACAATTGGGATGGAAGACTATCTAAGTATTGGCTGCCTTGGCTAGTAGGTATGATAACATTGACAATTACTTCAAGAATCATTACTTTGTAAAAGAATTGACCAAAGGTGTGCATCCATGCCTCAGTTTCGTTGTGATGAAATACTCCATGATGTAACTGATTAAGGAATGCCATCCGAGACATCACAGGCCATTTGTTGTGTTCTCATGGGAGGAATACTCGAAAGGTACGATGAGAGGCTCTTTCAGTTCATGACCTCATTCAGATTTCCTCGTCTCAAACTTTGTTTTGCCCATGGAGGAGGGTCTTATCCAATGATCAGAGGTTAGTCAATGGTCAAAGAGTAAACAGGATAATTGTTCCTTCAGGAAGAGTCGCCCATGGATTCCGTGTGAGACCCGATCTATGTGCAACTGTTTGTAACGTACGATTACATGCACTTTCAAACACTTGCCTTTCAGAAGAAAACGAATATAGGAATGATTTTTTTCAAAATTTCTAAAAACTCCGAAATGCATTTTGCTCTTTCGCAATCTGTGACATTCTAGTATGTAACAAAAAGTATAATATTTGCCTCCCTTCAGACGAATCCTTCTGACTTGGACGGTCGACTGTGGTTCGATTCCCTTGTACACGATCACACTGCACTCAATCTATTGCTGAGTGTAGCCGGAAAGGTAGAAGTGTCACTCGTTTGAATCAATGAGAGTTCTTTGAGGATAAAATTGTTCTCGGCACGGATTATCCTTTTCCTCTTGGTGAACTGAAAGTGGGACAGGTGAATGAATTGACTGAACATATTCTTGAAAACTACCTTTAATAATATCTCATTAGATATTCGTGAATTGCGTAATTCTGTCCAGAAAAACACCGAAAAATGTATGCAGAATCTTTTTCATACAAATACGAAATCGTTTTCAGCAGATATATCTGTAATTTTGACTGCAACTGATATTATCTGCTTCTCATTGTCAGGTGCAGAAAAATTATGTCACTGAGTGGCAGATAATGCCAGTTGGAGCTAAATTCTGCAATTTAAAGGTACACTCCGGGGAGCCAGTATTGCAAACTAATTTTAGACACGGTAGCCCCTTCAATTGAGCTTTACTATCATTTTTGTATAGAAATGGCCCAATAGAGAATGCAGATTACATTCAGAGCTAGGAACTGACATCGCTATAAAGCCACAATTTCAAATTGTCTTCTTATTCGCAATTTTTCAAATTCAAATTCTACCGTGCCTAAAGTCAGTTTGCGATAGAAATCGGCGGCCCGGACTGTACCTTTAAAGCTGATATTTTTCATTGTGAATCTGCACGAGATTCAAGATAATACAATATGTCATTACTTGATGTTTCGTTTCAGGTGGTTGAAGAATACTCTTCATTCTCTGATTCGGACAGGAATTGTCTCCTTTGGGACAATGCAATTCGTCTGTTCGGATTGGATGAATCCACTCTCTTCTCAAATAATCTCTGATATCCACAACTTGTGTTCTCCTCTCAACGAAAGCATAAATGATTGTATTTCATCAAATTGACGGACAATATTTATCATATGATAGGGTCCTGGTACCGGAAAAGTCAAACATTTTCTAAAAATCTCAAAAATTTATATGAAGTAAGTCTATGTAAAAGAAATTTTATCAGCTCATGTGGGTATTTTTAGGGGCTCAGATTTGCGAGATATTCATTTTTGAACTTTTTATGAATCGATTTGCTTCAAAAAATCATAACTACCTTCAAACTGAACCGTATGCGTCCAGTTTTTTCCACAATATGTAAGGTAGTAGTACTATACTAAAATAAATACTAGACATTATCAGGCCATGAAAGAGAAAAATAACGTCAATTTTCTCGTTTTTGAGGATCATCACTTTTCCATAAAAATGAAATTTTAAAATATAGTTTCCACTAAGTACCTTTCATGTTTTTGCAGATTCGGAATCTGCGTTAAATTCTCTATAAGACATGTTGTTCGCCCTCCCAGGGCGCTGTATGGAAAATTTTATAAAAATTCGTGAATGTGAGACATTCGTGAAAAATCACGAAATTTGCATAGTTTCGACAGGCAGAAGGGATGGAGGGCTTGGTTGCCCCGCCCAGGCCAACCAAGCCCTCCATCCCTCCGGGGCGGTAAATTGGTAGTGACTACTGTTACGAAAGGTAACGTACCCAGAAGCACTTTGGACAAGCAGGGTTACGTAGTCCTGTAAGCAACCGGCCTTACCGGTAGGCCCCACCTAGCGTAATCGCTTGACGTGGTCGCACCTTTACCTTTACCTTTGCATAGTTTGTGGGA
>JACMIF010005309.1:0-10827 GCA_014805445.1 Diplogasteroides magnus | reverse complement strand
ACTACCGTAGTCCTCGGCCTTACCGTAATCCCTTCAGGTGACCAACTCCTCTGCTCGTCGTATCGGATGGGCATTCAAGACCACCAACATGAAGAGGCTTGGAGTCGATCCCGCTTCTGGAGTCCTCGACCCCAAGGAGGCCGTCCTCGTGGCCGTCTCCTGCGACGCCTTCGCCTATGGGTAGGAGGTACGGTAGAGGGAGGGGTACTGTAGGATCACTTTCTTAGCCACTAGAGGTTACTGTAGCGTAGACTGGGAGATTGTTGATACTGTCGTTGGGGAAGATAGCCATACCGTAGGAAGGTATTACTGTAGCTGGATAACATCGTAATCGCTTCAGGACACCAACAGCGACCGTATCACCATCCAGTGGACCAACACCCCCGACGGAGCCGCCAAGCAGTTCCGCCGCGAGTGGTTCCAGGTGCTGTAGCTCCCATACGTAGTCAGCATTCATTAGCCGTATTAGTGAGGGGGGGATAGTGAGATACCGTATGCTGGTCAGACATACAGTAATCGATCCTCTTGCAGGGAGACGGTATGGTCCGCAGGAAGAACCTCCCCATCGAGTACAACCCTTGAAGTGCCGAATGGATTCATGACCCACCCAATGAAAATCCGTTGAGATAAAGTTGGTGGAGGTCATATCCATGTCGATTTTGTTATAACACAGTACAAATATCAAAGAATACTGGGGATCATGGGAATATTGTTCATTCTCTTTTCTTTTCTTGCCTTGCTTCGAATTTATTTGTCATTGTCATCGCGAATCCTCATGAGAGCTCACTAGTCACGAGTTATCATTCCCTTCCTGGTATCTGGGTGAAACATATCCATTTTCCTCGTCTTCGTGACTATTGTGGAAACCGGGATTGTCAGACCGTCAGACAATATTAGCTCCTCCAAAGCGTCTCAACGTCAGACCATAAATTATGGTGTCGCTAATGGGACGTTGATTTCTAGCCGTCTAATTTCGTTCCTAGCACTCACTTCGCAAAGACAATAGCTAGGAATTAAAGTTGACGGCAAAGAATCAAAGGTTGTCGATAATTTCCCATTGGCGACACCCCTAACATAAACCCTTTGAATATAATATATGCATATTATGCACTTTGGTCGTTCTGATATAACAATTTATTCATTTTTTTCAATTACTTCACAACGTTAATACAGAGAGTCGGTAAACATTACGTTACGTATACATAAATATCAGGGGTTCTAAACCAGTAAATTTGTCGTCATTCTTCTCCGCCGCTCTGTCGTCCATCATGGAGCGAGACAATAGCGCTTCGAAGAACAAAGACGACAAATTTACCGTTTTAGAACCCCTAGTTATTATGCGGTGTTGCTCATGAATCCCACTCTGATTCGGACTCTTCGGAGCCGAAGGAGAAAAGCGGATCTTGATCTTGATTATCTAGCCATGTTTCATAGGTCAATTCGTTGTCAGTCTTTTGGTATGAGCGAATATGAATCATCCAGCAGTACTCGTTACCGAAACAAACCTCGAGAATCTCTGCAATAACTGTGCGGTCTGCACTCGAATACGCGAACTCGAATACTTCTGAAGAACAGGATGCATTATTTGCTTGACTGCCTTCAAAATTACCGAGCTCATCGTATTTTCGTTCTTCAAACGAAACATTCTCTTCGCCAATCTGACGGACTAGAGCTTCCTTGGCTCTGTCGAAGTTCGAATAGGTGAAGTAGAAGCTAGTGTCCATCTTGGAGAAAAGAAGCTTCTGAAATAATTGTAATCCATCCAATAATTACCGTGGATTCAAATAGATACCTGAATGGCCTCTCTGATGCATTCCTCGCTGGGACCGTGTACGATTGGTTCTATTACGAGAGATCCGATGTCACTTCTCTGCATCAACAACAGCAATTCATCATCAGTCATTAGGAATAGATTAGTACGGGAATAATAAGTCTTGAGTATTGTAAGAGTCTTGTATTCGGCCTCTGAATATTCACTAATCGTTGACACTGCCTGCTGTATATCCGAGTCGCAACTTCGAGTTGTCAAGGATAACGGTGAAATGATCAGTATTTCTAAGTAAATAGTAAAGTAAATTTCATATTCGCCTAATCCGTAGAGGCAAGCGCTCGGCGGAGATCATTCGAATAAGAAATGCAATTAACTGTTGATTTAGCAACCCTACTGTGCTCTACCAATTAAGCTATTTATTATTCTCCGATTTTGTGAATTGCACGACCTAGATATACTGGTCATCCTAACTGAGTTGCACAGTCCAAAAACAAATTTCCCATGTAAAATCACGAGTGGGGCACGCGCAATATCAATTCCGTTGGAATGCAATTCAAAGTTCTAGACGCTTCTAGGTTTCATTTTGTAGAAAAATAGTAAGTGAGCGTAGATTCATATATTATATGTATTATATAACACATTAACGAAAATCTGCCCTCACCTTTACAGAAGTCATCAGCGAAGAGATCTGGCAAGTTAGCGAAAGTGGAATGACATATCGACAAATGTCTCTGCCGGTTGAACAGATGCGAGAATACTTCAGCTTTCGGTATTTTAACCTGACAATTGTCAAGAGTTAGCGACTTTGTCTTGCTGAGCAAAGGACGAATGATAGTGAGAACGTTGGAGTTCAATATGTTCAAAATGGTCACATCGAATCCACCCCATCTGGAAACACATTAATGACTTGCAATAAAGATTTAAAGTGAACCTGGGACTCAAAACTTGAGTGAACTCTTCGAATGGTCGCTTCCAAAATGTTTCATTCAGCTCCCTTTCACATAATTCTCTCCTTTCGAGAACTTTCCAGGCAACGTTGTCATCCTCATCACCCTGCGGCTTCGAATCTTAAACAATTTCCGCTTTGTTCGACAGTTATTTCCCAGCAACTTCCCAGACTGAGGTATACTTCGTCAGCAATGCATTTCACTTTCACACTTTTCGTTAAAAGAAGACAATTTCCAAGTTTATGTTAGGGCTTAAACTGTCCAGCTCAGCATATTATTGGGTAAGCGGGCCAAGAAAGATGTCTCCGATGCCTCCTAGGTAAATGCTACTTCTGCAGGATAACAGAACATATTTCTAGCGCGTGAAATCCATTTTCGTGGGGAGGAAGAGAGCCCGGGACACCGAAGAGGAGGGAGCGCACTTTTGAATTTCTATACTGCCTCTCAGCGTCCTTTTCAAAACCCGTCACGAGTGCGCAGCTTGGTGTTCTTTTCAAAGATGCACATTCCGTCGTACAGTGGCCTCGAAACAAATTGAATCTGCTCTTGTGTATTGATTCGTTGTAAACAAGTTAAATTCACACTATCCATTGGCTGAAAAAAGGCTGCGTTCATGATCATATCGTATAGATATTATCCAGCTCACTACATATTATGTGGTTTTTGATATTAAATAAATATGTAAAAACTAACCTTGCGTAGACTTCGGTGGAATGATTGTCAATGAGGGTTTTTATGCCTTGACACGTCTCTCGCATGGAGTGGATGGCAGTACGTGGCAGGAATGAGAAGATCTTCACTTGAATCTCATTCGGCAGTCTCGAAAGAACGTTCGGCATGCCTAAACCAGGGGTTCTATAATAAATCGGTAAATGTATCGGCATTCTTCTCCGCCGTGCGGTCGTCTATGAGGGAATGAGACAAGCGCAGCGGAGAAGAATGGCGACAAATTTACCGATTTTGAACCCTAGCCTAAACCACAAAAATTGACGTTTATTGTTAGATAAATATACAAGTGGCGCACAAGTGCTTAGAGGGCGAAAAAATCAATGGAGACAACAATCGTGCGTGGATCATTTAGCAATCGTTCTCTCGCATTGTTTTCTATCGTTGCTTCCCCTTTCTTCTCTGTAGCAACTCTCTTCTGTTAGGCTGAATGTGAGACACTCGTGTTTGTTGCCTGTCTATGAGAGGCGACTCTTATCTTATCTGATAAAGGTCACACTATGAAGGAGGGTGTAAATAGACATGTATTACCCAGAATTTCCATTATTGTTGCAGAGAATCGAAATTCTGGGTAAATTATAACATACTGTAATGCAAATAGGTCAATTTTTTTTTACTCGTCCATCTTCCATCGAAATCGTTGATGAAAATCTTCTCGTATCTCCCACCACATGAACTGAATGCATTGCGTGGTGTACACAGGACACTTCACTCTCTTGTCGATTGTGAGGCCAAGTCTCTTTATGGCAGAGATACGCAGATTGAATTATTCTTCAATGAAGATTCATCTAAGTGCAGAGCGGCTGTTCATATCACTCGTCACAATCAAACTGAGACCATTTTCTTCTACGACAATGGTCACGATTGGAAGGATCTGAAGAGTTGCACTGACTTTATATCAAGTACTTCTTCAATTTTCATAGTGCACATCTTGGGAACCGTGACACCCGACCACCTTCCTGTTATTGACTTTGTAGTCCGTGGAGCCACTAGGCTCCACATTGATTGCGAAGGAGACATGTTGACGGAAGATGAAATATTCAAGCACTTGTTGACTACCGGACATCAACTCAGATTTGGAACTCATCGAAGTCTGGAAACTCTTGAAGTTTTCCAGCTCAAAGGCGACATAGGTGAATGTAAAACTTTTTTCAAAAGCCAATACGCTGTTCAGATCTCACTTATCATCTTTCGTACAGTCAACTACGGAATCCTCTAATAGAAAGGATTCTTCAAAACTACGGCGATGCATTTTGGCGATGTAATTTTCCATCGACGTAAAATAAATAAATAAAAACAAAAAATAACTATCGATTCGGCGTCCGACAGTTTAAACTATGGATGGGTGGTATCTATAATAGTTTTGAAATCGAGCTACCTTGTAGTTTAAACTGTCGATCGCCCACCGGATCGGTTTTTTTGTTTTTCTGTGTCCTCTGTAAAATGCATTATATAAAAAACGTTTGTAGTGGCCGGCAAGGGCGTCCTGGAAATGAGTGCGAGTGCTGTGATAACAAGAGAACAATTTCGTGTTTTGATTGAGAGGAAGGAACTCAGAACGATCAGTGCACATGTGACAAGGGTAACTTAATATGACCTTAGAGGCTTCTGCCAGGTGAATTTTTTCTTACTTTTGGCCAGTTTTACAATAAAAGAAAAATCGTTAGACGATACTTGTTATTCATGTAAACTGATATACTTAAACTGGTACGAATGTTTATCTCAATTTCCTCCTACGCTCCCTCAAATTAGTGTGCTATTTCGTCGTTTCTCAGACGAAATCTTTCTGTTCCGTTTGCATGAATAATAATATGGAAAAATTATAATAAACAAATTAAACAACATACAGTACTGGCCAAAAGGTTATCCAATCGTGATTTTGACAAGTTCCACGGCAATTCAACTTGGCTTGGGGCGAGGAATACCAAACGTCGGCGGCACTCGCACTCAGCGCATCAGCGGAATTGGAAATGCTCGTAGCCGAAAATGATCGCAAACTGAAATTATAGATGGTCTGCGCTAGGCAGTTATGCGGACCTAGCATCGCACTCGTGCCGCGTTAGGGATGGGTGGGCGGAGGGAGTAAAGAGCATTGAAGAGAGTAGGCGGAGGGAGTAAAGAGCCTTGAAGGAAAGGCTCTTTTCTCCCTCCGCTTACTCTCTTCAAGGCTTTTTACTCCCTCCGTCCACCCATCCCTAACGCATAACCGCCGAGCTTAGACCGTCTATAACAGGGTGGAAGCTATGCTCGGCTGAGAGCTGACAGCTCAAAACCCGTGGTGTGCTTGGTGCACGTGGTGCGATTTTGCTATTCTGTTAGCTGAGTCGCCGTGGTTCGTCTCTCATTTCAATCACAGAAACGCTATCGACCTAATTTTTTTTATTATAACGAATTGAAAGAGCTTTAAAATGATGTGTTTCTGAACATTCAACTCGCAATGGTTCGTGAAACTTTGCCAAAAACGTGAAAAATGAGTTTTTTTGGTAGATTCACCATATCTTCTGAGCGAAATTAGCTAAAAAAATACGTGGTTGGTCTCAAAATGACCGCAATTTCAAGAGCTTTCGAATAAACAAACGTGCTACAAAAGATATTTAGCGAGCACAATGGTGCAAGCCTTTGAACATAGAGACAAAATATAGAAATTATTCAATCATTTCGAACCATGCAGAAATTGTCAGTTCTGGCCACATCAGTAAAATCATAAACTTTATGTGGCGTTTTAAACATGCTGTACTCGTAGGAACACAGTAGATAGTCCTTTTTCATGCTTCCCATAGGACTGAATAATTTCCATATTTTGTCTCTATGTTCAAAGGCTTGCACCATTGTGCTCGCTAAATATCTTTTGTAGCACCTTCGTTCCTTCGAAAGCTCTTGAAATTGCGGTCATTTTGAGGCCAACCATGTATTTTTAGCTAATTTTGCTCGGAAGATATGGTGAATCTACAAAAAAACATCTTTTTCACGTTTTTGTCAATAACTCACGAACCAGTGCGAGTTGATTGCTCAGAAACACATCACTTTAAAGCTCTTTCAATACGTTATAATATAAAAAAATTTCAGGTGGATAGCTTTTCTGTGAGGAAAATGAGAGACGAACAGAAACTTGTCAAAATCGCGATTGGATAACCTTTTGGCCAGTACTGTAACTAGGATATTTAAAGGATGTTCTCATATCGAACGCGATCAAGGAGATAAACATGTATGTTTATAACTTTACGAACGACCGAGAAGCTGTCATCAATGCACTGCCCGAACAACTATCGAGCGAGAATGTAAGGCTTGTCGACAAAAATATGCAGGAACGTTACGGAAATATTACAACATCGTTTGCAATTCATTATCTCATGGGATCGCGTCTACTGCAAGTTTATTGCAAAACCAATTCTTGCTGTTGGCCATTCGAACTTAGAATGAAAAATTTGACCGATAACGAATTAGCTGGAGAAGTAGGAACCATTGATGCATTTGACAATGAAATATCTAAATAATTGTTAAGTTGCGAAGAAAACATTCATAAATATAATACGATCATTCAACATTTTTGCTTTATTTTCTATGGAGATTCTGATGTGTTGTCAAATAAACTTTTATGTGTTTATTAAGACAATAGCGTGATTCAATTCTATTCCATGCGATCGTTATTCCGGCAGGGGCCTATGAAAAACACATATTGGGATCTAAATAATCTTCCAATGATGATGATCCACTCTAGGGTTTCTAAATCGATAGTAAATGGCACTTCTCATTCCGAATTCACATGTGGATGCGAATCGTTTCATCTCATTTTTTCACTGTATTCAACTTGCTCACAGCCTTGCAGGCTATAACACTAGTAGTAAACACCTTGCCTAGTGGATAATTATATATTCAGATTTATTCCACTCAAACTCGTATAAGCAACTGCTCCCAAGGAATCAGATGAATGAAAAATGCACTTTACTACAGATTTATCTAGAAATCCTAGTCCACTTCTTTCCCCACTTATTATTCCAAATTGTTGTCTTCTATCCACGCGCATTGATAAAGTAGAGGAATGTGAATGAAATATTATGATAACCTTGCTCTTATTTCGCAATGAAATGTTGAAATCAGAAATATGACGACAGGGGAAGTGAGAGAAATTGATATATCAGGAGACATACAATTACTCACTCGAGTAACTGATAGCATGGTCATTTCCCTTTTTTGATCTGGTTAGCTCTTCTTCAACGAGTATTGTTTCAATCATTACGATTTCGGTGTTTAGAAGGGGTTCTAAAACAGTAGTTTTATCGTTATTCTTCACCGTGGCGCGGTACTCTCACTCCATGATAGATGACCGCGAGGCGGAGAAGAATGACGACAAATATTACCAATTTGGATTTAGCAATGCCCAACGCGCTATCGAAGCTTCCAAATGAAATTCAATCGAGAATTTTCGCTCTGTTACCAATTCGAGATATTCACAATATGCGCTTGACGTGTTGTGGAATCAAAAACTTCATCGACGGCAGCTCCAAGGAAATCTATGCAAGGTTCGGCATAGGGCTACATAATCAATTTTATAGTGCATTTCTCAGTCGTCTAATCTCCGAGGAGCTGTTGCCTATCACGGACTGTTCGACGGGCTTCTTTCGGTGTTTCGAAACAATTTTCTCATGTTTGATGGATTCGTGTTTCGAAACACTCTTGGCCACTGCCGGCCACTAGTCAAACTGAAAATCAGTGTAGGAGTGGCCAAGAGTGTTTCGAAACACTAATCGAAATGTTTCGAAATGCCGAAACGCGCTCATCGAACAGCAAGTCCATAACAATACATCTGATCGTAATCTAAGTGCAGGTATCACTCACAGAGATAATCGATTTGATTGTGAGGGGATAAGATGAGTGAGAAATGCACTTCACTGTCGATTTTGAAACCATAATCGAACAGTCCATTATCTTTTACAGAGCTGTACTAGCTCACTATTATTTTTGAAGATTTTTCAGAAATACTCAACGTGTCGAAGTGACATTTACTGGTCTTGAAAGTTGTCCCGACGTATACATTGCAATGGGAATTCGATGGACTGTAAGAGTCGAAGCTGAAAGTGGCAATTGTTTGGAATTCCAATTTCATCCGGTTTGACCAATGGAAATTTTAAAACATATTTTAATTCCACAGATTGAAATGCCTGGCTCCCATCGCAATGCCGACGAATGCTCAATTTATGAAGAATGTAAAAGAGAGATTGGGCAAAAGTTGTTGGGACGACCATTTGAAGAATATCTTCATGAAAGAATTTCCAGGTACATTTCTTAAATATTTTAAAATACGTAAATGATATGTATTTTGTATTCCAAAAACATGAATATGAAACATGTTTTCAGTTTGAATACTTTTTGGCATAAGTTTCAATACTATCGAAATAGTGAAGCATAACCCATAAAGTAGTCAAACCGTCAACCATAATGCGAAAGCGAGCAAATTCATTTTTAGATGCGGTGGATTTGATTTAACCATTAGCGGCGTTTTAAACTCAAACGTTCTCTCGATCATCCGGACTCTGCTTAGCAAAGCACAATCTGTGAATCTTGACTGTCGGATTGAGTTATCGAAAGATGAAGCATTTTCAAATTTGTTTCGAGGAAATAAACGGTTGGAAATCTGTAGCAGCGCATTGAATCATGGAACAAATCCGTTTGATGGCCGTTTCTGGCAAGGTAAGCAGCTTCATTTTATTAGCGCATATATTATTCATGCAAACCAAATTGAAATGCTGAGCAAGTCCATCTTTCTGACGACTCAGACTGTCTAATTCTCACACTATATTCCCGTTTCTCTGGCCATTACCTAGCCGTGATTTTGAATAGGTTTCAAGCGCCGCATAGGTTCAGAGACTGATCTTCAACCCAGATTGCAGGAATAATAATAACATACATATTTACAACTTGTAATTTTACGAACTTTATGTTTAGAAGCCGGACGCGGGAGCCTGACAATAAGTGAGAATGGTGAAGGTTCATTGCAAATGAGCAATGAACAATTGCTGGTTTGATGGGCAGGAATGACCTCGAAACTGTGAGAATTGAATCATACGTGCAAGGTCCCAGTGTCAATTTTGTCCGAGAGGCAATACAGGTAATATCATAAAAAAATGCACATAATTATAACATTTGTAGCGTTTCTAAATCATCAGTAAAGCGCATTTCTCATTCGTTCAATCTTCTCGGAGCCGTTGTAACTACATTCTATAGACAACGGTCTGAGTGGATTGGACGAATGACAAATGAATACTGTTACCGATTGAGAATCAGCAATAGACGTTCATAATCTTTTAGAAATTACTCCACTCCAGAATGGAAGCATCTATATACATTGTCTATGAGAATTACGACGAAGCAAAGGAAATTCTCAGTCGTCAGATTGAATCGGAAGTTATTAGGTATAAGCTTTAGTGTGTCGCATTTCATGCTTTTAGTGCATTCGTCATTCGTCTAATCTCCGCTGAGCAGTTGTCTATCACATGAGAAAGACGGCTGATTAGATGAATGGCGGATGATGCACTAAGGACACGAAATGCGACACCCTAGCACAAGCCAAAATTGATTATTCTATGATTCTGATAATACCGATTTCAGTTATGGAAATGCAGTTCACTTTCGTTATTCCATGGCAAATCGCACGATTGCTGTTCGGATTGGAATGGGAATCCTCCACTGTGTCATACCCATTAGTCTGATTCATATCGACTCCAGTCTAAGCGAAAGACGAGAATAGAATTCAGTGAACGTGACGATCTACTCATTCCACTCCCCCAGAGTTCAAATTGTTGACAGCCATGGCATTGATAAAAAGAGTTGGGAATTGTGTGCTAAATATGGGTCTCCTAGAGTAATTCGACCACTCAATCCAAGATCAAGAAGGAAATAATTGTAAATTGTTAATACAAGATGATCAGTATCGACGACCCAAAGGCATACGACAACGATGAGAACGGAGAAGAATTCGAAGTAAGGCAAGAAAAGGAAAGTGAATCAATATTATTAGCATGACCCCCCAGAATTCTTTGCTAGTGTACTGTGTGATAAACAACAAAATCGACATAGATATGACCGCCACCAACTTTATCTCAACGGATTTTCATTGGGTGGGCCATCAATCCATTCGGCACTTCAAGGGTTGTACTCGATGGGGAGGTTCTTCCTGCGGACCATACCGTCTCCCTGCAAGAGGATAGATTACTGTATGTCTGACAAGCATACGGTATCTCACTATCCCCCTCACTACACGGCTAACGAATGCTGAGTACAGTATGGCAGCTACAGTACCTGGAACCACTCGCGGCGGAACTGCTTGGCGGCTCCGTCGGGGGTGTTGGTCCACTCGATGGTGATACGGTCGTTGTTGGTGTCCTG
>JACMIF010005306.1:0-10837 GCA_014805445.1 Diplogasteroides magnus | reverse complement strand
GGACTATTTGCATGTGAGAGGCAAAGATGCGGCAGTCCCGCAATTATGCAAACATGCGTCATTTCTCCTTCCACTCCCGCAGTGCCGGTCCCGCATGTTAATCCCTAATTTACAACCCTTCACAATATTGATAGTCCTGTCATCGGGGAGAGACACTTATCAAGAAAAGTTTTCTCACTGTGGCACTGCCGCAGCAAAGGCAACCAATGCCACGAGGAGAATAATGGCGAGGAGGACTCGGGAGTTCATTGCCTAAATTTTTTATTAGGCTTTGATTTCGCGAAGCCGTCGACATTATAATTAACAGTAAGACAAAGAAATCAAGATACGCTGGATGAAGCATATCATCGTCCTAAACATCGCCCATTTTCATACGATTCTGTGATTTTCAAAACACAAAAGAGCTCAAATTAGAAAGCAAGGATGTTGTGAACTTATGACTAGAACGCGAAGCATATTTGAGAATCACTAGCGCTAATCACATAAAATAACAATATCGCCAGGGCGATTTTTGCTAAAATTTTTGAGAAGAACAGCGCCAAACAAATGGAGATTTAGTGGAACATTGCAAGTCTTCTTCAAGGCAGAGGTGATGTTGTCGCGCCATTTTCAATTGATTATCTGAATTTACAAGTCCCGGGAGGTAGTCATTTAGCAGAAAAAAACTGTTCTTACATGCTGATAAAGAATAAGTGAAACATATTTGAGCATCTCCGTAATTAGCCAAATTACTCGAACTGTAGTGAAAAGAAAAACAATCAGGAGTGAGAAGCACATGTGTCATCCATCTAATCCACGGTTCAAGTGACCATTTCACCACTATAGCGCAAAGATCCATATGAGACTGGTTGCCCACCGGAATGCCAGTACTGTTGGCTGATTGATTACTGTATGGGTTATGTTTTACAGAATATTCAAATATATAGTAGCCTTGAAACATAAATCATAAAGTAGTGAAACTGCCTAGCTAAACCGCGCTTGAATGTTGTTGACAAGATAACCCGTTCCGCTTTTATGCCGCTCTCTCAGCCCATCTCAGCCGATAGAAGTTGATGGCGATCATTGAAGTCAAGAGGGAAAGAACGACCTCAAATGAACGGTGATGGGATCAATGTTCCATCTTTTTTTCTATTTCTCGATTTGCAATTTCCATAATAGGAATATCTATCGAACGAATGGAAAAGCAACAGCAAACTTATGTTTTTCAATGGAGGAATTTCTCCTGAAAAACTTGATTTTGAATGTGTTTCAACCAGTATTGCTCCCGTTAAGTACATCTGGAGCATCTCATAGGGACTTATTCTGGAGAAGAATATCACGGGAATAGAACGACACCAATAGTGTGGGGGTAGGGAGTACGTTATTGACAACCGTTCATTTCTATTGGTCTAAGTTCACTCAGAGCGGTCGTCTCGCACTTCGCTGAGACGACCTCTTTGAGTGAACTTAGACGAATAGAAATGAACGGCTGTCAATAGCGTACTCCCTACCCCCACACTAGACACCGAATAAATAATTACTGTTCAAGCTCATGTAACGCCCATGTGCATTTCGTCGATTCCGTTATCCGGAACCAATTCCGCCAATTAAAGAACTGTGAGCATGATTGTCTTTCTCAAAGAACCATGCTCGCTTAGTCGGTTCCGCCCGTTCGAGGAACATGAAGTGCACACAATCACACTGAGCGAAAGTGTGGTCGTCTCAGCCCTTTAAAGACCTTGAAGGCTTTGTAGGGAACGCAATATGGAATGTCAAACCTCTCCCCTATATCATCCGAGTGGCCATCTATCGAAATGAGAGACGACCGCTCATATTGATAGATTGGGGAGGTTAGAGGTTCCATAATGCATTCCTTATTGAATTGGGTACCGCCTGCACTCTCCACTCCTCTTTCGTCTGTGTGGTACAAAGATTAGCGGTTGATAGAGAGCGCAGAGTGAATTCTGAACTGACTAGAAACGCCTGACCTCATTCAGTGAACTGCTTATCCCATCCTTGCTTTTTGTGCTTACTCTTATTGTTGGGGTTTGGAGAGGAGTCTCACTGTCTCTCTGTGATATCTCACTAGTCGATCCGAAGTGTTTGTCTCCAAAAAGTTATGGATGACATAGCGAGGTGATAGGTTCAGATGAACAGTATAATTGGCAGCTTAGTATATTTTTTCTCATATGTTTCAGCGCTAACATATAAACATATCATTCAGCAAACCGTAATTTGCACACAGAACGCTCAAAAATGCACACACAAATACCATTAAAAGACAAAACTTTGACCTTCACTCGTCACATCCCGTCCTTCACTAGGGATAGACTTTTGGAAAGAATTTTCTGTCTGTGCTCTTGTTCTAGAGGTTATCTATCTGTTGTCAGCGACAACTACTAGCCAATGCGCTCAGACAGAAAAGACGCGAAATCGTTCCAAAAGTCTTTCTCATTCCTGGCTGACCTTCTCCACTGCAGATCGTATCGCTCCATTTCAGGTGACTTTCTCCCAATCGTGCTGATCTTTCAAACTCAAATGCTAAATTGGGACAATTCTCCACCAACGTTTTCGAGTTTTTTTGAGCCTCGGGTGTATGTGAACTTGCGTCTAACGTCTGATTTTTCGATCATCTCCCACAAACAAGTGCAGTTTTACCTATTTATTTGAACACTCAGCAAAGGCACAATTAGTGAAATGATGACACAATACGAAGCTTTATATCGACGATGAAACATAAATTATTGGAATGAATATATTATGCCGCGATTATGCTTACTTTCCTCCCAGCAGTGCTCCGAGGAGAAAACCGCTACCGAAACCTGAAAAACGAATTTTTATACAAAATAAATCTATAAATAGTAGCGAGGCGCATAGCACTATTGGATCTTATAACTTTCCTGTACAGATCGCCGTACATTATTAGAGACATCAGAAATCACTCTTCAGCCCTCTGTGAAGCATACCTGATCCAGGTCCATGTCCATAGTGTCCGTAGGGTCCTCCACGGTAACCGTACCCATGGTAGCCATGGTGATGATGGTGATGGGGGCCGTGACCGTAGGGTCCTCAAACTTTTTTTGATTACCGTACCGATCAATACGGACTGTCTGGGGATGAACGACAACTGCGTCGTGGAAATCTACACCATGATGGTGAAATAGATATTTGCATTTTTTATGGTTGGCAGTTTGACTCCCGTACTCGATGCTACTATATATGTTTGAAGGCATATCCTCTCTGCGAAACATAATCCATAATGCTGTCAAACTGCCAATTAGAGACCTCGAAATGTATATTTCTACCTGTTCTCGTCCGAGTGGCTGTCTATGAGGATGAAAGACGACCGCTCGGAGTAGAACAGGGAGGTTAAAAGTGTGTGTTTCGACTCGAACTTTCGAGGCCTCTACTATGGATCGCATTATGGAAGTACATTCCTCATTTTACTATCTCTCGATCTCTCGTTTCATTTCTGACCGATCGACATATGACAATGAAGACAAATGGATTGAAGTGCGCAGAGAAAGCGAGAGATAGTAAAATGAGGCTTCCATAATGCGATCCCTAGTCTCTACTGCCAACTCCAGTACTGCCTCCTCACCTCGTCCGTAGTAGCCGCCGTATCCTCCGTAGGGAGGCTGTGCCATTGCGAGGGCGAAGACGACAGCGAGCAGAAGAACGAGAAGACAAGACATTTGCTCTGAAATTTGGTGGTAGAGCAGACCAAATTCAATTGGCAATGACCAATTTCACGGACAATTAGTCATGATAAATACAACAAAACAACACTAGGGTTCCCAAATCGATAGTTAAATTCTTTTCTGATTCTTCCATTTTCTGTGGCGCAGCTGTCCATCACTCGTAGAGATAACCAATTCCGGGAGAATGGAAGAATCTGAAATATATTTGACTACCGATTTAGAAACCATAACTGCTGCGTCGTAGACATTCGCGCCTCAGTGATAAAAAACAAAAGGTGTTGCCCAATAAAAAAATAGCAAATGTACAGGGCGTAGAGATCTAAACGTGATAACACGAATCCGGAATAAACGAACACTTTGGGTTCATAATTTCAGTTTGTGGAGTGACATTTGACACTGGGGCGACATTTATAGACAGTTCAAGCTGTCCTCAGTGTCAGTGTTAAACTGCCATTCGTCAAACGCACGGCTTACGCTGGCTGCTTTTCTTTGTTTAGAAATTCTTCGATTCGATTCTTCTCCAGAGAACAAACCGAAATATTACGGCAAAAATTGTATGCAACAGAAATTCTATAAAGTTGCAGGAAGTGCTTCTTTCCAATGAACGATCATGCACAGAAGCTGGTTACACATAACATTAATAAATACCACAGTAAAAAGTTTGTGTCAGTGGCAAATAACAGTAGAGAACGAGAAAGCATGACGAAAAAGGTCAGGTATGTTGCAATTTTAGTGCACGCATCTGTCATTCGCCCTATCTCATTCTTACACATGACTATCGCAAGCAGAGCCAACTGCGCCTCACAAGACGAATGATAAAATCTCGAAATGGGGGAATCCCAATCGAGACGATAATTTCCTTTAAGCGCAAAAGCAGCACACGAGACGTTTCGAACGGGTTAAAGGGGATCAGTTTGGGATACGGAGTAGTCCCGGAAATAGAGAGGGATTCCTTTGATAGCGTTCATAGTCAGTGCTAAATGGTGAGAGATAACCGCTCAGAGTAGAGAAAAGACGAAAGGGGAATGCAGTCTAATGATCCCCCGTTCATCCCACTTCTCCTCGCCCTTCCTTGTCCGTTCACGCTCCATTTTGGATCGAAAGACTACGATCAGTACGTCACTTGATTTGACGTTTTTACGAGAAGTGATTACTTTTTTTTCTCGAAAATACCCAAAGGGGATGGGTGTTCCATTCACGTTTGTGCAATGAATTTAATTGAAGCAATACAAGGAAATGGCATCATTGAATCAAAATATGACGAATCTTCGTATTAAAGCTGAAACACATTCGCAGCCATCGCGAAAAAAGAGAAAAGCCAATTATTTCCTCATGTTCGTGATACGTTTCAAAATTCCTTGTAAATACGATGACATTTCTTGTTATTCCTTCCTAGGAATAACAAGAAATCTTCCTTATTCCAAGGATCCTTCTTGCTCGTTCGTTGATAAGGTAAATGTAAAGGTCCAGCGGTACAATCCCGTCCTTTTACATGGTAGGTGATAGGGGTTCAAAATCGGTAAATTTGTTGTCATTCTTGTCCGCAGCGCGGTTGTTTATCGGATTGCGAGACAGCCGTGTAGGGATCGCATTATGGAACGCTATTGACAGCCGTTCATTTCTAGCCATCTAATCTCACTCCTAGCGGTCGTCTTTGCGAAGTGAGTGACGACCGCTAGGAGTGAAATTTGACGGCTAGAAATGAACGGCTGTCAATAACGTTCCATAATGCGATCCCTACAGCCGTGCTCCGGAGAAGAATGACGATAAATTTACCGACTTAGAACCCCTAGTAGGTGATCCCCTTGTTTTGCAGTCCTTTCTCGACAGTGTCAGCGGACTGTCACAATGACCGCCAAGGTGGATGAGAATACAATCGCTTGTATTGAGCGATTTGTTTGAGAAGCGCTATAAATGATTCGACAATTTTGTTTATAAAAGAGTGCAAATTTCGTGGAACTATAATATATTGAGTGGCCAAGCAAGAAATTAAGCATGATGGTTCGAATCAACAGCTGTCTTCCATCCAATTCTCAGTTGATCATAATATTTTCTTGCGAAATTAGATATTACAAATATGTTTCAAAAAAATCATAAATGCGACGCAAAAAGTTTTCATCAATAGCACTCAACCTTCTAGGCGTTGAAGTAAAGAAAGATGAATGTTGAACATCAATGTTTTATTAACATTTCCAGTAACGTTAGACCAGTAACATTTCAGTTTTCTGATCTGTTTCGATACGTTTATCAATAATTTTATGACTATTTGTATTTTCATCAGTATGGCGCATATGCCGTTCACCTGCAGTTCATCCCACATCTCACCATTCTTACTAGGGTTTCTAATTCGGGAGTAGAGTGCATTCGTTTCCCGAGGAGCGGTTGTCTTATTCAAGCACCGGACAACAGCTCCTAGTGAAACAGACAACAGACGAATGCACTCTACTCCCGATTTAGAAACCGTAATTCTTACTTCGTCCGTTCACTTTCCATTTCATAGTTCGAAAGAATATCGTGTCAATTGACCTTAGCATTCCCTCATTGATATTGCTTAGAACTCTAAGGCGACGAATAAATGAGTAGATACGTTGAAGACGCAGTGGCGCTTCGAAATATTGAATCTGGGATCAAGGATTTGTCACAGGTGCACAGGAACTCTGGTGAGTCCGCAACGCACTTATTGTCCTATGAGCCATGTACGACCCATGCAGTCGTGTCCGAGTGGTTAAGGAGATTGACTAGAAATCAATTGGGCTCTGCCCGCGTAGGTTCGAATCCTGCCGACTGCGAGAACTTTTGGCTCTTTTCAGGGAAAGCAGGAAATAAATTTGAAATCCCTCGGTATTGATCCCACTAGAGCTAAACGATGTGATCATGGAATCCGATTTACGAAACCTTTATGCTTTTTTTCTCAATTTCATATGCGGACGCGCAAGATACACAGTCCGGCAGAGTGTGATGATATTCTGGTTAATTCATTTTGCTTTCATTTATATGGAAAGTGTGAAACATACAATCATTCGGATCAAAGAAAATGCATCTTGGCCAATTGCGCCAGATTATTATTGTGGAAAACGAACTTGATATTCCGAGTACACACACTCCATCTGGCTGACGACTGTGCACTCTCAAATTTCCGTGCCATTTCGTCCTTTTCTATGACCATTAGCCATGATTTTGAATAGGTTTCACGCTCAACATATAGAGGCAAACTTTCAATTCCGTTTACCACAATAATAGTATGGTCTACTCGCTAACTTCAACCATTGAGGAAGAGGCACTAATTGCATTGATTCAGATATTGACAGCCGTTCATTTCTAGCTATCCAGCTTCATTCCTAGCGGTCGTCTCTGCGTAGGGAGAGATGACCGCTTTGAACGAAGTTTGACAGCTCGAAATGAACGACTGTCAATATCTGAGTCAATTCACGGTCTCTACTCTGCATAGTGTTTCTAAAACGGTAGTAAAGTGCATTTCTCATTCGTTTAAAGCACTCGAGCTGTTGTATATCGAACGTAGAGACAAACGCTCAGTGGAAATTAGACGAATGAGAAATGCACTTTACTATCGTTTTAGAAACCCTACTCTACATCACTAGAGATCGCATTTTCGGAAATAAAGTGTAGCATAGTTGACTGTTTACTCTCTCCGACCGGCTGTCTATGATGGACGATAGAGAATGAATCGTCGGTGAGCAGTAGTGTTTCTAAAACGGTAATTTTATGCGAGAAAGTTCATTTCTCATTCGTCTAATCTCCGAAGAGCGGTTTTATCTCACATTTGATAGACAACCGCTCCGAAGGAATTGGACGAATGAGAAATGAACTTTCTCGCATAAAATTACCGTTTTAGAAACACTAGTGAGTAGAGACACGATAGTGGCACTTTTTCCCGAAAATGCGTTCCCAACTCATCACTGTTTCATAATGAACGACGTCTTATATAATATTATTATTCCAAGCATTTGACTGACAATTTTCAAGCGAGTTTGAGATTTTGCGAATATGTTTCAATAGTGTCATAATTGCAACGGCAACCGGTTTATTTAATATTTGCAGCTTAAGTTTTCTCAAATCATTACAAAATTAAGAGTGATTTTTTCGAATAATAATACAGTCAGACAGATTTTAATGTGAGCGCTCCGACCTTTAGATTCTAATTCAGAATGTCTTATATAATGTTCGCGCGCAGCTGACCAAATTATCTTCAGTGTGATTAGTTTATTCCAGATACGTTTCAAGAACCTCAAAAAGTTGAAGCAAACACTTCTCAACAATACATATGTTTATTCCTAAACATTTAGGCTGTCGCAGAAAAGAGAATGATTTGGCAGTGAAAAACGGATAAAGGATAGAAATTAGAAAAGTTTGATTTGGCTTTTGATACTCTGTTCCTTCAACTTTGGGCTGCCGCGGAAAAGTGTATTGGGAGATAAAAGCTGAGAAAGGAGAGAAATTCTAAATGTTTGATTTGGCTTTTGATTCTCTATTGTGCGAAATCACACGCGCTCAATCACGTTTTACTTTACTTTTTAATCGCATGACTTTTCATCGAATAGTAAACTCGACGTTTTCTTTATATCTCGTAGTGGGCGCCATTAAAAATAATGCAAAAATGAATTGGTTTTAACTCTTATCACGTGTCTGTGCGTAACGATGTGACATTCTCTTTCGCTCATCATGCAAACCGGGCAGTATGATAGCACAAACAGAAATATTCGTTTACACGACAAACGACTGTCGTTTTTAATGGCGCCAGCCAAATATCTATTAGGCATTTCAGTGAATGATCAATTGGCTATACTATATTATCCACATCCACTTTCTTCACAGTCTCGCATTGGATTTTGAATGATCGATACGACAAACTTTATTCAAAGCCACTGAAGAGTTGTCTAAAGTTCGCACGTGTGATTTGGCACAATAGAGAATCAAAAGGCAAATCAAACATGTATAATTTCTCTCCTTTCTCAGCTTTTATCTCCCAATACACTTTTCCGCGGCAGCCCAAAGTTGAAGGAACAGAGTATCAAAAGCCAAATCAAACTTTTCTAATTTCTATCCTTTATCCGTTTTTCACTGCCAAATCATTCTCTTTTCTGCGACAGCCTAAACGTTTAGGAATTTCATTCCTTTCCTGAAGGTTCCTCTAGAAAATGAAGCATAAGCATAGCATAAGTGACCCCTTCCCCAATCAATCAATACTTAAGCATAGCATAGCATAAGTGACCGCTTCCCAAATAAATCAATAATTAAGCATAGCATAAGCCTAGAATAAGTGACCGCTTCCCCAATCAATAAATACGCTATTGTTCCATGAGAGCGGTCGCCCACATGCAGTCGTGTCCGAGTGGTTAAGGAGATTGACTAGAAATCAATTGGGCTCTGCCCGCGTAGGTTCGAATCCTGCCGACTGCGAGAACTTTTTGCTAGGGTGTCGCATCTGGGACGGATTTGCATTTTTCTTCTCTTCGTCATTACTGACCGGTCGTGTTTATTGCGCAAGAGACAAATGATGAAATGAGGACAGAGACGAAAAGATGCAAATTCGTCCCAAATGCGACACCCTACTTTTTGCTCGTCAGAGGTGAGTACATTTACTTGAGAAGTCGACGAACCTTGATGAATCCTACTCCCCATGTCGCTGGATAGAACATATTACTGTGGAAAACGAACTTGATATACCGAGTACACACACTCCATCTGGCTGACGACTGTGCACTCTCAAATTTGCGAGCTATTTCGTCGTTTCTATGACCGTTAGTCATGATTTTGAATAGGTTTCACGCTCAACATATAGAGGCAGACTTTTAACTCTGTTTACCACAATAATAACACACGTTATTGTTCCATGAGCATGAGAGCCTCTCCTCATATGCAGTCGTGTCCGAGTGGTTAAGGAGATTGACTAGAAATCAATTGGGCTCTGCCCGCGTAGGTTCGAATCCTGCCGACTGCGAGAACTTTTGGCTCTTTTCAGGGAAAGCAGGAAATAAATTTGAAATCCCTCGGTATTGATCCGACTAGAGCTAAACGATGTGATCATGGAATACGATTTACGAAACCTTTATGCTTTTTTTCTAAATTTCATAGACGGACGCGGAAGATACACAGTCCAGCGGAGTGTGATGATATTCTGGTTCATTTCTTCTTTCTTATTCTTCTTCTTCTTCTTCTTGGTGCGTTTGGTGATCCTTCCCTATCGCTAACATACGCTTGAGATGCTCACGAACTCTCATGAGTCCGCAACTTTCTTATTGCCCCACGAGAGCTGTACCCCACAATCAGTCGTGTCCGAGTGGTTAAGGAGATTGACTAGAAATCAAATGGGCTCTGCCCGCGTAAGTTCGAATCCTGCCGACTGCGAGAACTTTTTGCACTTTTCAGGGGATCCAAGTGATGAAATTTGGAAAACCTCAAGATCGGTTACACACCTCTGCTTGCTTGACTGAATTAATGGCATCACCATGGAAGGCACATTGATCGCGAGAATATATTCCGAGACGAAATTTCCGTCTCTCTGTGCTCTCCATGATGCGGTCGTATGTGGCGTGTACACTCAACATTATTTTTCAGGCGAGAACGAGTCAAAGTTGTGATGACACTGACACGGCGATTCAGCCAACAACACAAGCTGAACATACCAAGCCACCTTTTTTGTGAAATGGCTCTGCATTGTAGCAGCCCGCGCGTTGCACAGTCGAAAATGGTCTAGAATGATAATGAGAGCTCGCTGCGCGCAAGTTTTTTGAGAGTCACTGGATAAAGCATTCTCTCACGTGATAGACAACCGCTCCGCGGAAATTAGACGAATGCCGAATGCACTAAAAGCACCAAATGCGACACCCTAGGATAAGGGTTACTGGGATCAATGAAGAGGGCGCTCACTCGCGAATTCGATCGTTATTTTGATGTTTGTCACCACTAGCCATTGTGGATGCCAAAATACATTACGTCAACATTGCAAACGGACGCCTCTGAATATTGAGTTGGCATATGCTAATGAGAACACTACTATCTGATTAGCATGAGTCAACTACAAGTGAAATACCTCAACGCCTTTAATAGCGTTGTGAAACATAACTGCTGCGGGGAGAAAGAGGAGAGGAGGAGGAGGAGGCAGAATAAGGAAGAGGAATAGTACTATATGGTAATTG
>JACMIF010005303.1:0-10840 GCA_014805445.1 Diplogasteroides magnus | reverse complement strand
GCGAAATTTTTTCAGACCAAATTAGTACATGACGTTTATTGCGGTGCCAATACCTACTTCCAGGAAAAAAATCAGAATTTTATTCGAAAGTTTGCCACCCGGTTCCGCCCTTCCTTGAGGTGAAAAAATAACACTTCTTAAATATTAGAAAAAAGGAGGAAGCTTAAAAATATTTCGAGTAAATTAGTTGTTTCATGGCAAATTATTTTTCAAGTCCGCTGAATTTCATTTCTAATATGAATAAAATTAGAACGAAAGCGCGCACGTTAAGTGTAATTTTCGTGAAAATTACAAAAACGCCCTTTTTGACCAATTGTGGTATGCGTGGGGCGTTAAATCGTATTCAAATTTCCAAACAAATTGAAAAGTGCACTCTGCACCTCGCACCACACCTCAAGTGCGCACACCACGAAAACACACTTTTGCATTTTTCTTGAAATCGACACTGTGAAGAATCGTCATTCCTTTGCGCTTCTATGTGTATTCCAGGCATGCACACATGACAGCAAAATCAGACAAATGCGTTTACTATGCGTGAAGTAAAATACAATGCCGCTGATGCTGCCCGGCGGCGCCAGTCCCCGCTCGAATGTCCGATGTCGTTTGTCCGCCACGATATGACTAGGAAGATGTCGGCTGTTGGTTAATGAATTCCACTGTGTTCTTCTGTCCGTGTCGAAAGAATGAAGTGACGAATCTTCAGAGTATCAATGAAGAAAATTATTTCATATCGTGATGTCTAACTCTCGGTATGGCTTGATGAAGTAGATGTTAAGGAACGGCGACGCTGTGGGAAGAAAACTGCACACACACCTGCAATTGCGCCAATTTCCCACTAAATACGAACAGAAAATTGTTGTTACACGGTTTCGGTGCAAGTGCAAGCTACCCAATGTTTTCTGAGTGAGCTCTCCTGCTTCTAAGTTGGCAAACATTTTGCTAACTGTGGCTGTGAATAGTTGTGACCACTCCGTTTCCAGGACACCTAATAGGTTGGCTCCAAACAATAAAGCTGCTATGGAGAGAAAGGCGGGCAGCACCATTTGCGCTGTGAGAGCCTGTAAAGTAATTAAAGGTAAAATAGAAAAAAATAAGAAATGTGATAAGAAAAAGTTTTGAGTGAAATTTATGAACGAATGGAGTTCAAATTGGCGTGCGCGGGCGGGGCCATTTTATGTATATTTTGTGATTACGCTTAAGGACACAGCAAAAAGGAGAAGTTCAACTGAGAAATGGAGTAAACAACAGTATCATAAAATGAACGGTCGCTCCATTAAATAACTACTGCCGTGCATATTTCTTCACTCACTATTGCGCAAATGCACACTGAAAAAATGTTAATTTCGCCATTTTATTTTTAAACTGAGACTTTATCTCCTTAAGTTTGATAAATGACACTGGGAGTCATTTTATGTTTAGTATTTCACACAGTGTCATGTTGAAACAGAAGGAAGCAAATTCTAAGTTTAAAATTACAAAAATGATATTTATTTTTCTGTGTGTGGCAATGGCTGACCCTGAGTCTCCAAACAACGCACCAGAACGAGCATTCTGTGCATATCACGCGTTGGTGTGCTCATATTCAACGGCTGAAAGCATGGAGTGAACTAAGAAATGAGCCCATCCCGTTTTTACCGCATTTCTAATCTGATCGTTCAGATTGATCCAATTAAAAATACTTTTTTCCTATTTGTTCTGACCTGACCTCAGATTTCCATAACACAACGAACAGTTCACCATTGTTCCGTTGAGAATTTGGAGAATTTTTCGACGGAGGACAAAATTCATCAGAAATACAGTAGGTGCTGCAGAACAGAAGTACGCGAAAAGTCCGACGCCGGAGGAGACGCAAATATTTCTTATTGCTGAATGCATAAATTTTTATGATCATTATAGTTATGCAACAATAAAAGCAAATGAGAAAAACTTTTACATGCATGACAATAGCGCTCCAGAAGTCCATTGTACATCGGGCGGATAGCGTAGAGATGATCGCGGCTTTCTTCGTTAGGATCCTTAAGACGATAGTAGGCCGTCTAAACGTGCTTTTTGAAATATTTGCTTTCATTATGATATGATCGGACGCAAATGTTGAGGGCGATTTTTTAAATGACTGTTTTTTAAATGAATTTTAACGCGAAAATTTTTAATCTAGTATTGAGTTGTGCTCACAGCTGCTGCGGCGCTCGGAATACAGATGAGTAAGCATATGATGTGTACAGTTATCGGGTGCATTTTGCGATGCCTCAGCACCATCAAACGATAAGCGAATGAGAAGCTTAGTAGGTAGTGTGAGTGCAGAAATGAAACCGACATCACACCTAAATATACTTTTTTCTTTGGTCAAGAGAGAATAAGCAACGTGATACGGCATTTTTTAAAATACGATATTTGGTCGAGCCCTAAGATTTGGAGCACTTTCGATTTTTTCTCAATATGTCGATTGACATTTATTGTGAACCAGAACGTTCTTTACTTCTCACAGTATAGTGCGTGACAAAAGTTCCTCCCAACTGCTATGCAAGGGCCGTTATAGATGAAATTATTGATTTCCTCCACCGGCATCATTCTGAACAAATCTTCATATCGTTAATAACAAAAGAACTGCGACTGGGGTGAAAGACAACTGCGCCATGGAAATTTGTGCCAGAATGGTAAAGAGCACACTTGTCATTCGTCGCGGGCGTTAGCCTCCCCGTTTCACCCACCCCTCAACTCGGAATGGAATCCTCCTCTAAAACGCACTAGCTAACCAATAGGAGTATGGCCGCCGGAATCAAATTGCCCACACTACTTCTTATTATACATCTCTAACAAGGATTCAAAACCCGTCAATATTTTTTTGGGATGACTCGTTCGCTACAGAGAAGAGATGCGCTGGACCTTTTATGACTAATGGAGGACTGCCCTTGATCGTATGATCTGATGCGGATAAATTTTGTTTTGTGCTACTAGTTCCCCTCCCTCATGACGCAAATGTTCATGGCCCAATTGTGTTTCATCAGAATGCGGCTGTAAGAAGTGTGACTCACCGAATAGTGGTTAGCATGCTGGTAGCTGAAGCGACGAAATCAACCAGAACCCAGTTGTATAGAATGATAGTGTAGCTCTTGATTTGCTGTGGTGACCTGCAGTTTATGTCATTGTATCAAGAGCCTATGAATAGTTCGGCGCCCATTGATAATTAACATTATATTGGGTTGGCAAGTTGATTTTTACCAATTTTTGATTAAACTTCTGTATTTCTTCAGCTATAAAAATAAATTGGGGCACCGATAAAAGTTCGAAAAACGGTTGTTATGGCCTATAATGCAAAATTATCATCCAAGAAATTGGCCGAATATTTTTTTTTATTACTCCTATGGTAACCTCTACATACGGGCGAAGTTTGTTCACCATAGGACCATTTTGCATAATCGCATTTTTGGTGCTTTTTTGTTAATAACTCAAATGAGAAAATAGTTAGGGTGCCAACATGCTAGCAATATGTAGCTAAGAAGCTTGCCTGCCCGGTGGCTTGTAGGGGAGATCTGGAGAGCGTTTTCAAAATTTCGGTGAATATTTTTCTGATGCCGATTGAATGCGGTGAAAAAATGGGTAACATTTCGACCGTTGTTCTGAAAGGTAAACCCGAAACATATATCGCCGTGTACGTGTATGATTTTTTGTCAGTTGACAGTATCCACATTGAATAGAGGTTGTTGCCAATAGCTGAAGAAATACAGAAGATGAATAAAAAATGGGTAAATAATCAACTTGACAACCTAATATTATACAGTCCAGCCCAATTACCCTGGCAAACTGGGATCCCCTGATACCCTTCACTTTTCCTAAAAACTCATTTTCTTCTCCTTTTGACGCATTTTCGTAGAGTTTGAAAACGCCACAAAATTCTAAAAAAAAGGCCTCGAGTGTTACGTCATAAATTAATTGATACCTTTTAAGAATAGCCACGAAGAGGAAAAGGTTGGCTGCCATTCCTATGATGTCGACAAAGATGTTGAGGATGAGGTTCGACACTTCAGTTATCGAATCCTCTTGAATTTCAGAGAAGTTCATCTTGACCGAAGTTGCCGAACTCCCTAAGAAGGCACCTCCACCTACTACAAAATGCATTGGGAACTGTAACGCAGAGCAGAATAGAAACATTTGATAATAAATACAGAATATTAGTGTGGGTAGATTCGGCTTTGCCCTCATTCATGGTGTCTGCCTCACCTCCGCCCGGTCGTCTCTAACTGCGCAGTGACAACCGCTATGAATGAAATTAGACGCGAGATCAATGCGAGCTCGCGAGACCGCATTCTCGCGAGATCTCGCGTCCAATTTCATTCCATTAAATCCGAGTCTGCTCACACTACAGAATATATAACAAAAATTAAACGAGTTATAATGCATATTAAACTGGTATTCTTTATACTAGGGAACGCATAATGGAAATTCTAGCCTCCTTAATCTCACCCAAGCGGTCGTCTATCGAAATGACAGACGACCGATCCGACAAGATTGGGGGGGGTTAGAATTTCCATAATGTGTTCCTTACTTAATAGGGATCTTTTCCGTATGTGAGGTAGACTGGGCACCTTACGCGTTGCATGTTCATCACTATATAAAGAATACGGTATGACATTAACTCTCTGCTTTCAGAACGTCACTATGTTATTTTACCTCCAGAATGGAACTAAATCTTCTTTTATTTTTAGATACGTCCAAAAGATCATTCACGCATACCGCATGACGTTCGATTTTCCATCTGTGATCTTCACTTCTTTGAAGCGTTAAATGTTCGAAGATTAAGAGGTTGGACGATCACATTTATATATCATCACAGAAAGCGGAGGCACTTACCCTTGGTATTACAATATAACATTACGGAAAATCACTCACAATAAGATTGGGGGAGCCGAAATGACCCAACCGAACCTATGACTTTCTATAGCTTTTTGAGGCCTCTGAATTAAATTTTTAATCGAAATCATCTCGTTCGCCTTAATAGGGAATGCAGCATTCATAGTGGAAAAATACTGAAGATAACTGTTGACAGTCACCTAAATTTCACGTGAAGTGACTCATGCGGAACACATGGCTGAGGATCAAGGATGATCATTTATTGCTCATTCAACCAAATCCACGATCATCCGAACTTGCGGGGTTTACTGTCCAGTATTATTATTTGCATTTGCCCGCGGAATCATCTATTTACTGTGCAATGTTATATATGATCGTGAAATATGTATAGAGAACGAAAGACGTCTGCTGGAACGACCAGTCTGAAGGACATGTTCATTCGCATCTTGCTTCTCTTCGCATTACTGTTCTGTCTTCTCTCGATTTCCTCGGCACAGTGGGGATGGGGCGGCGGAGGCTGGGGAGGCTACCCAGGAGGTTCATTGGCATTTTCTAATGGCTTTTTCTTGACCATCAACCCACATAAATCGCCGTAAAATCAGTGAAGAATATAAGAGACTATATCTGACTGGGGTGAGATACGCTTGGGGCATAGTCAAAAATCGACGCACTAATATCGAAACTTATCTACCTGACTAATTCGACCATGCTGAGTGCGAAAAAGTACATCGCATCTTCTGAAAATGAGTTTGAAAGGTATTAAAAAGCGTGTGGACCGAAAAATCAAACTTTTTTCTTGGTTCATTCTTTTATAAAATTATGACTACTTGTTCAGGATACGGTGGATATGGTGGATATGGTGGTTATGGTGGTTATGGTGGATACGGCTACCGTCGTGGTCGTTGGGGTGACTGCTGTTCTCATGAAAATTTTTCATTAATTTTATATTCAGGCCGTGGATCGCACGAATGGTGGGGCTAAATGTTGCTCTTCATGTGTGCAAAATATTCAACGAACTGCATGATTCCGTCTTCATTATCTATTCTCTAATGCCGTCATTATTCGGATTAAGTCGTGTCATTACAAAGCCAATATTAGTAGTTTTTATGGCTAAATCAGTCATAAACATATCCGTATATTTGTGAGAAGATCACTGATGAATATTGCTCAAAGAAAAATTAAAAGTTGCACAACAACGCAAGACTATATTCAACACAATTCCTGATTGAATTAACATGTTAGCAATTGTCTCAAACGACTTTGTGCTCATCCTTCGGATGATGTGCGTATTCGTAGTCCGTGTGCACGAACGCGCGTTCGACCTGCAATTGCAATGGTCTATATTCATCTTTCAGAACATTCTCAGAATCAGAATCGAGTGCCAAATTTGCGCCATAGCGATGAAATGTGCAGATTTTTCGGTATAATGACAAACGATCTGTACACTGCACTATTGCGGAAGAAATTACCATGGCGCTCATGTCTTCCACAAGCGAATAGAAAGACATGAATCAATGGCCTACAACTCACATCTGGCAGACTTTCAATGTTCGTCTGTAGACTCTCACTGATGTCGTGTGCCTCCTTGTGTGGCATACTCGCGTCCATCACAACGTGCACCTGTTAATTACACTTTCAAGCGAAATTGGTTGGTAAAGTAAGTTAACACTAGGTTGTACTGGAGTAACAGTAAAGTAATGTAACAACAAACACTATAAGAGTAAGAAGCTCACCTCGACCAGGAACTTCATCCCATAGTGGTAGACGTAGACAGTGTCGATGTGCTCGATGCGCTCGTCGTGGTCGATACAAACCTGAAAATGAAATTTTCTATGACAATAAATCAACGCGTCTCTTTTCCATCTATACTGTTTGGCATTAAGTTTATATGTGACTTATCCAAAAACTTGCCTGTCAAATTCACGGACAAGGACTTGCCCGTTACAATTTAAAAAGTCTAGCATTGCTGGTTAGCATGTCTAGTGTCTCGCCGACGCTATTCCCACTCACCTTTATGATTCTATTGATGAATTCGGGGTCGGCGCTCTTCCCCGCGAGCATCATGACATGATCCTTCCCTGTGCGCAGCCATGTGTTGATGATGTAGAGACAAACGAGCACGGCACCGATAGGGTCAAGATATTTCCACCTGTTGAATGAGCATTGTTGAGGTGGAGTCACATTCACGAATGTTGTAGAAATCCGAGTTGATTCCAACAAAACTTGATTTTGAGTGGGTCAAAAGTCATTTACGACTAATTGTAACACCATAAAAATTTAAATAAAATAATAAAATGCCTTGCCCCGGTGTGCCGAAGAAGGTGACGGCAGTGCCCGGTAGTGGGGTGAAGACAGAGCAGATGAGCGCAACTGTGTTGGACAGACAATCGTTGCGATGGTCCATGGCCAGGACTTGAACGGACGCGTCGTTGGGGTAACTGCAATTGTAATTATAAAAACTAAAACGGTCTTTGAGAATGCATGAAACTCGCTTGCTTCAAATAAAAATGGCCACGTTGGGTGAGAATGAGCATTTATTTCCAGCAGAATGTAGCGATAATCGCATGATGTCTATACCTTCGACAGATGAAGAGTAGGACTCCTTTCACTACTATCGTTGCCACCATGATGAGCGCCGAGGGATAGCCCATGGTCACCTAGAAAGAAATTAAAATGAGCATCTCCATCGAGGATTCGCACAGCAAATCAATAGATGAATAGTTCATTCTCACTTCCAGGTCATCGTTGATTACTTTCTTCACCGTCTCCACTAGCATTTGCACAGAAGCGAAGCCCATTATGACACTGATGCAGATCTGAAAAACATCAAATAGTTATGAGATTCGCGCGCAGTTATGCCCAGAGTCATTAAATATCTTACCAGAGTGATCGGCTCCAGCCTGGTCTTTCCCCTGGGATACGCATAGGGGTCCTTCTTCCGTATGGCCTTAGTTGTAAGGTAGATCAAGAGTCCGGATGTGATGTCCACTATCGAGTCGATGAGGGAGGACACGATGGACATGGAACCGGAGATGCTGGAAGCTACGGCCTGAAAGTACGAGTTATAAGGGTAAACGAGAAGAACGCCTAACAATTTCAAGGGTAATGTAATCATTAAGAGGTTCCACTTGTATCTGCCAATAAATTGCAAAAGTATAGCCAAACCTTTGCAATCATCAGAGATACGTTGACAAATAGTGTAATAGTCGCCAGTCGGCTCGCAGCCGCGGATTCGTGTTCTTCTGCCGTTTTATTCTCGCTGAATATCTCGTCTTTCAGTGCAGTAAAATATTTTTAATTTTTTGTCTATATCTTCTCTAGAACATTTTCGTATTTAAGATTAATGGAAAAGCAATGCTTACATGAGTTCCTCCTTCTCCGTTCCCTTCTCCACATCTCCATACACAGCAATTGGCTTGGTCCTCTTCTTCCGTTTAGTGGTCACGATGACGTCATCGTCAGCGATCTAAATGAATAAGCGCATAGCTCACTCATAATCATGCCTACTTAGACGATCATGGCCAAATAGGTGGCATCGAGCCAAAAGCACCGCTGCAGATTAAGACAAATAAATAAATATAAAGTCCATTCACTGTGTACTCAATTGCAGTCGTCCTAGCTGACGCATCTTCTTGATCAGCCAATCTGTTCTTGGAATTCACTTGCTGCAGCCGTGCATGTGTTCGAATCTTCTGCGACTCCTGAGAAAAAATCAATTTTTATTTTTCCCTCGCTGATTTTCAAACCTGAATCTGCTCCTGGTCGCTCTGAAAATTTTCCAGCAAAGTGTTCTGCTTCTTGTAGTACTCCTTGACGTCCTGAGCATCAGCTGAGTTTGAAACGAGTAATTTTGAACCAAAGCCCTACCTTAGTAGGCTTCTTCTCGCTCTGAGAATGCTCTAGGGCACAAGGCGCAGTGTTGATTGAAGCTCCCTGAAAATCGTTCCTCGGATGAAGTGCCACATCCAAAGAGAAGAAACTAACGGAATTGGTTCCCTCTAGCACCTCAGTACGACCTGGATCGGTTCTCCTCGAATCTCCATCTGCCCTGAAAGAGAAAATTTCAGATGAATTATGTGTAGTCGTAGTCAAGAATCTTATAGTTTGGAACCGGTTGCACTCGAATGTTTACCAACGCACCTTCCAGCTTCAACATCAGTCTGTGTGTCTTCAGCGCTTGTGCTTGCCAGAATTTTCTCCTCTTCTGCGTTGCCCAGCAAAGAGAACTTCGTCATATGTTGGACCTGGAAAATAGAGGCAGTTCAAAAACTTTCGCATGCTTTCATCCACCAAATACATTTACAATATACCCTTTGAAAAACAATAAGAAATGTGAGAAACTTTGCGAACTTGAACTTAGCTAGTTGAACTTAGGTTTGGAACTTGTTTGAGTAGGTAATCCAATCATTTCCAGTCATTGCTCCAGGCGGTTATCTCTAATCGCTCGCACAGAAGGAAGAAATGACAATTTTTATCGTTTTCCACTATCGGGAGAGCATCTCAATAGTTGAGAGTCTTGGTAGAGTGAATCCCAAAGTACATTCAGTCTCTCCGCGCTCTCATTCAATCTGTTGTTTCCTGCGTATAGACGCGACCGCGCGATAGAGAGCACAGAGAGATGAAGTGAACGTTGGAATTCACTATGCCAACACTGGTATTTAGTCTTGAGTTTGTCGGAAAACGAATGCGTCTCATTCCTTTCTAATATGCAGTAGCTGCTTCTCATGGTTTTCCAACAACGGAGACTGCAATAAACAAAAGATTCAGAGATGAACCTTTCTCGCTGACTCCATGCAGTCGATGAAATGCATCTCTTTGTTTGTTTGTTCAATTTCACTTGAATGTGAAGTGCTCGCAGTTTCGTCAAGCACGATGCTTGACATTTCCTGAAAAAGCTATTTTTGGATTAAATATGTCATGCGTGCTAAATTAAGCCTTTGTCTAATATAAGATTCGCCACGTATCATATTTGAGACAAATTATTAGGGCGATAGCATTTACATAGTAACGCACTCAATGACAATCATAAGGAAACGTGAGAGTGGGGAAAATGTAGGAGCAAGTGGTCTCGGGTCTTGCCTCTCTCATTTCTCCATGCAATGTCCAATAAGTCTTCCGAATTCACGTGCACACACAACAAATTCTGAAGGCGCACGCGTTCGCATTTGCAGGTGAGAATGTAATGAGATTCGTGGGAACCCTGGCGAGTAGGTAGGGCGAGCATCCTGTTCCGAAAAGCAATTGCAAACCACGTAAGTGGAATATCGTCCTGATTGTGAGAAGAACAACAGTGCACGTTCTGTGGAACAAGCGGTATAAACAGGCATAGAAGTCAAGCTCCAACAGCGTTTTCGAGGCTGCTAAGCAACTGTGTGTAACCAGCGCATGCACTGAGCGTGCCCCCACAAACACTCGTGTGAGCCCGGCCGTCTCTCAACATTCTAGTCTCTCTGAACCCCACATCCCTCATGACAACGGAACTACGCTAACAGAGAGAGAGAGAGGACTCTTCTGGAAAGCAGCAGAAAATTATTTGTAAATTTGTAATACATAGATACTAGTGTTGTGCAAACCAATGGCGACCATTGGCTGACAAGTCCCACTGCAGTGGAAAACAGCGCCAGCCGACTGCAGTTGTGTATTTGGCAGTGGAGGGATTGGGAAGAGCCACTGCAGTGCCCTTCCCCCCCCCAGTGGTCCACTGGGGGGAACCGACTGCAGTCTCCTTCCCCCCATCCTTCCACTGGCAAATCTCCACTGCAGTGGTCATTCCCCCCATTGCAAGGCTGGCAAAGAACCACTGCAGTGTGAAATTCACGCCATCCCTCCACTGGGAACTGTTTATAGGGTGTCATTGGAGACGGAGTGGACACTCTGTCTATATGTGACCTATGGTATTCTGTATTCTTCAATATCATCTAGACAACAACAGAACTGATTTACTGTCATAACTAGGGCATGTAAACCAAGTAGAAGCTGATTTTTTGTCGTG
>JACMIF010005302.1:0-10843 GCA_014805445.1 Diplogasteroides magnus | reverse complement strand
TTCCCGAAAATCCTATCTGAACCGACAAAATCACTGGTGGTGCGGAATCGAGTGAGGGCGACGTTTGTGAAAATACAGACCATTTTTGTTCGTGCACTCTATATTGATCTCAACTAATTATTTTTAAAAGTTCCTTGTGACTTCAAATTACATGAGCTACGGCAAGGAAATGTTAGGTATTGAACAAGTAAAAGCCAAATGCTGCTTGTGTACCAGATCAATTATGTAAAAAAAAGAATGAAGCTATTACTCCATGAAGTTATTACTTTCCAAAAGACGACTATTCAAAAAATGCAGACTTCACACTGTATGTCTTTTCCATATTGCCAGCAATAATGGTAAAGTTGTTATAACCTTTTCTCCACAATTACGTGGACTAATCTTAGAATCGATAAACTTTTTATGCTCACAAATAACACAAAAAAACAGATGTATTCCAAGCTTGTTTTCATGATTTGATCAAGCACTTCTCATGGCAGAGATCATGCTGCCGGTCTATTGCATCATTCTTTCGACCGTCTGTTGAATCAGTCCTGCAACATCGATCAGATTAGCTAGGTAATGCTACCGTGTCAGCTAGGGTTTCATAATGGCTAGTATAGTACTACAAGTATTATTCGTCTGATGTCCGCGGATGGTTTATCTCTGTGTTCGATGGACAACCGCACCGAGTGCATTGGACTGCTGATACATTCTATTTCGTACCGTTTTTTGAAAACAAGTAGTGATTTTTAACTGCTGAGCATGAAAATTAGTACAGTTTCTCCAACGGGACGTTATTGACACCTGAATATTGGGGAATTGGCAGTAGTTTTCTATATTTGCATTTTCTCTGTGCAAGTCCAGCTCAAGTTAGCTCAAGTCATCAAATCTTATCAGGAGAAGCAATTGACACTATAACCACTATGACTTTGAGTGGTCTATTTGTGTTGATTTTGACCCAGGTTTGGAAATCGGTGGAAAAGTGAATTTCGGATTCGTCTAGTTTCAGCTGAACTGTTGCCCTCAACGTTCGAAGGATATCCGCTACACGAATGAGAATAGAGCCTTGCTACCGATTTTGAAACATTTATTTGCATCTCTGGATAATTAATGCAAGGTTCGTACCTATCAATCTCTTTCGGTTTGACAAATTCAAAAGCAGGTGGCACTATCGACACATGAGAAGCAGCAGGAGTATTTTTGTTCTGTAAAGAACATGCATTCTTTAAGCAAACTGCGCGAAAATAAATACCTTTTCTTTCTCAATAATATCGATTGCTGTTTGCAGTAACATTCTCTTGTGCTTGATGAGTTCAGGCGTAGATGGCACATGCCACCGTGCTTTCTGTAAAGAAACTATTAGTAAAGAAAATACAATAAGACGAAAACTTTTTTAAAAGCTTACGGCTTTCACTGTAGATAGATATGTTTCCGAGATTCAAATCGCTTGAGGAAGAACGAAATATATCATGAACAGAATTCAAAGCTCGCGGTAGAAAATCACTTCATTTAGGAAAGTAACAGTAGAATTTCGCTGTATAGGAGCAGAGAATAGGTTGAAAGCAGCCTCGGTTTGTGAGGGAGGAGTCGTTCAAGAGCGTTTTCCCTCTCTCCAACTTCTCCACACTCTTGCACTGTGCCTGCTTTCAATCGATGCACTCTCTGTTTCTCTCGCCAAAACGCCCTTGTGGTTTGTGTGCGGAAGGTGAAACGTGGAATAGATAAGCAGCAATAATTCAGTCGAACAAAACCGCGTATGGATCGGACAAGCATGAAATCAATATTGAAATTGGGTGCGTTCTTGGCATCATCTACCTAGAATCCAGAGAACATATGGAGAACTTTAACAACAAATTCATCAATGTCTAAGGAATATTCTTTATCCACGAGAGACATTTTAACAACAATCATTGTAGTGAATCAAGAAACGATTGAGATCGAGATTATTGAGGAAATATCATATTCTTTTTGAAGGAACTCTGGATAGTTTTCACACTTCTTGTATTTTTAACATTGATCGATTTGGTACATATCCCACACTGGGAGTAATCAGCCTGTTCTCATCACTGCAACAACACAACAGCCACGGACATTTTAATCACGATGTCATAGTTTGAATGTAGGAAAACGCTCGGAATCGGGCACATTTGGTTGAAAAGAAGCCCCAATATTCACATCCTTCCTTGTCTGTAGCGAATATTGCCGATTTTGTTCTTCTCGACACCCTAAAAGACACGCGATCACTGTAGAAGTATTGCTGTTTGGTCAAACACTAAATACTTCTACGCATTTGCGCCATAATGATGTAGTGGACAGTCGTGGAAATTGCGCCTTCGAGAAATGCGCCATAGAAGTCTTCGTCAAATTTCCATTTCACAAGTATGGCGCAAACACCAAAATATCACATTTGGTGAAAAACGTACTTGTATGAATGGATACGTCTTTGCAACGCAGGTCTTTAGATCGTGAGCGCTTTCGTTGTACCTGGAAAATCATAACACTTATCATGGTTAACTCTAGAACCACTAAAAATAGCACATATTCGACGGTGGAACCTGCGAACGGAACCGCTAGTTTCAGGAAAGCTCACATGCTTTCCTTTATCAGTCTTTTAGGAGTTCTACGGAGCTATCCGACAGATGATTTCATCTCTTAGGGCCGTCGCTTAATAGAGATTATAGATAGACAGGAGAATCATTTAATAAACTTACAATGAATGAACGTGAGCAGTTCTTTGACGGCGGTTACTCGCAACAAGATGAACAACGAAAATATTACATACATACTTCATTTAACTGGCTGCAAAAAAACAAAATGTGATGAATGAAAATGGCGACAATTTGACCATTTCATTTAGAGCATAAAAACTGAAATACCTTTTGAAATGGATTTCGTAGTTATTAGACAACAAATTTCACAGTTGGGAAAAACTTCGTGTATGGAAGCAAACTGCGATGACTGCTGTATAGGAGCAGAGAAAGGGCGAAAACGACACAATCATAGCGGATCGGAGTCGTTAGAGTGCTTCCTCCCTTATCGTTCTCTCCCTCTTCCCTTATCTCTCAATGCGTGGGTTTCAGTCAATGGTGCATTTTTCTCTCTCGCCAGTGCTTCTTTCTATTCAACAGACGATTGTAGCGGAAAGAAATACACTGTCCTTGTCTCGAATGTTGGATGTAATGCCAGAGAACGCTTCCAGCACGGTTTCTACTAGGGTTTCCAAATCGGGAGTAGAGTGCATTCGTCTGCTGTCTGATTCACGAGGCGCGGTTGTCTGTTGCATGAATCAGACAACCGCTCGTTGTGTCCTGTTGTTTTGTTCATATGTGGCTTGAATCGAATTTGTGTGGGTACTTCTCTTGGGAACAAGATTAACATAGAATATTTATTGTTTTGCACAAAAAGCCCTCTAAATAAAATGAGGAACGATGTTGAAAAGGACTCTGAGACCGTATTAGAAAATGCGAGTGTCTTAAATATAAGAAAAACTTGCACAACTCTTTCTAACGCTTACGTGATTGAAAGTGTAACATCAGTGTGGGCTTACGGGAAGCGTCTCCGTAGACTTTGCAATTTGCAAGAATTCCCCGATTGCCATCTTTTAAAGATGGCAATCTTCCCCGGCTCTCGGCTTCTCATCAGTCTTTGCTCTTTTAACATCCTGTTCTTCTTCATCATCTTGCCATGACTTCTTCTTTGATTTCGTGCTTGGCTGCCCTTCTTCGCCAACATATACGGATACAACCCCGTGCATTCTGTCGCGATGTTCCATCGTTCGGATGGCCGTCTGAACGATAAACGGAGTAAGTTGGAATTATTATTGTATTCCGGAAAAGATTAACGAAAGACTTGACAGAAATTGCGCACATTTTTGTTGCTGCTTGACGTTCCTATTCTAAATATAATGGAATAGAGCACAAACCCGTATCGCTGCCTCTCGTGTTGTGCATGCTGCCAAATACTCGGAGTTGTGCACGAATACACAACCGTTCTCGCCATCCTCCATTGTCTCCACAAGCCAATACGGAATTCGAACTCTACAAATCGCTTATATTGCATTTCAAGACCCATTTGCAACATTTTATCCCGAGCTCTATGAGAAAGGCAACCATCCCGTGGTACAATTTTGTCAAGATATTTCTAGTGTCAATTTAAGTAGTGATTATTGAAGTACTATGTATGTGTAATAATAAAATTAAATGAGTTCCTATCGCCCTTTGTTCGAAAACTACAGCTTGGCAAACACGAATACTTCAAAATTCGGTCCGAAAAATCGTCTTCACTTATATTTTTCTGTGAATCGATTCAGTTGCAATGATGTCTATACCCTCTGGCCATGCATAATTATTGGTCATGTTCATAAAATAAGGACAGCCAGGTCTCACCGATTTCTCATTCGCGTTGATACGACTTTTAGCTGCCATCGTCTGCTCTCCTCTCTCCCATTATCTGCGCTGATGACCAAGGAGATCCGTCTGGCGGCGACCGAAGGTTCCTCGTTCTAAGTGTTCAATACTGTAGATGTATGTTCTATTTGTGATTAATTAGTAGGGTTTTAAAAGCAAGCTAATTGGGGTACCCAATTCCTTGGAAGAAAAAATCAACAGGAAGAATTGGGTGCGTGCAGGAATTGGTCCAATTCCTTGGGTGCGAGCGAGAAAGTGCAATAGAATTGGGTGACACCCCAAGGAATTGGGGCAGGATAAAACGTTTGTCTGATTTGACACGTTCGTGAACAGAAGATGTCGAGTCTCACTTCATTCCTACCGGTCGTCTCTCTTGTAGGGCAGCAGACAACGGAAATATGCATGCGATGATTATGCAGATAAAATGCGCTACGAATGGAAATTCTTGAGTGGAGATGAGACGACCGGTACGAAAGAAGTAAGACTCGCCATCTTCTGTGCACGAACGTGTCAAATCAGACAAACGTTTTGTCCAGCCCCAATTCCTTGGGGTGCCATCCAATTCCATTGCACTTTCTCGCTCGCACCCAAGGAATTGGGCCAATTCCTGCACGCACCCAATTCTTCGTGACCCCAATTACAATTGAAAGTGTACTACACCCAAGGAATTGGGTGGAGGGATTGTTTTTAAACGCCTATTAATTAGTTAGCTATGCGTCCACGCAGGTAAGCTCCGAACGTATATGGCTGGGACACGAAACTCATAATTAAATCGAAAATTAAAATTGAATAAAAATTGCTACCAACCTCGTAATCGCGCAAATGCTGTGGCCATGGCCCCATTTCATATAATACAATAACGTCTTCTCGGCCAGTATCCTGTTTATATCATTATTCATTATTTCACACCAAATTTTAAAATATAGGTCACTCAACTTCGCATAACAGTTATCATGTTTGATTATCGCTGAAAACCGAAAATATTTGGTTGGCGACCAAGCAACTAGTAATTTCTTTGAAGAAAGCTCCTGGAATCCATTGAAGGACCCTTGTTCTTAAATTTATGGTGGTTTGCGAGGAGGGCGTGAACAACCTATTTGCCGCCCAGTCCTGGTCCCGGAGTCGAATGAATGAGAGGCCGCTCTTCCCGGGAAGAATGAGTGCTAGTTGAAAAGTGCAACGGGAATCCCAGTCTTACTGGGAGTCCCATTCTTCCTTCAGTCATAGCGGTCTGCCTTTCTCCCTTCATTTTTGACCTCTAGGAATGGCGGAAGAATGACGGGAATCCCAGTCATGACTCCAGTTGTACTTTCTTCATTTTCTTATGTTCCCGGGAAGAGGGCTGTCTCATTCATTCCGCGACACCCTAGTTTTAATATGTATTTGTAAGCGCGTTTAACATAAAATTCTCACCTCCCGCCCCTTCTGCACTGCATTTTCTACGACTTTTCGCATTGGCCACAGCGTCTGAAAACGGTTTTCGAGAAATATAATATTAAAAAATATATTCTGTTTTATCTTACGTAAAACAGGTAGTTGACGCATTCCGTGAATTCTCGTCTAATGAAGTCGACTGCCAATCCAAACCTAAGAACACAAAAGCTTAGCATTGGTGGAAATAAGTGTAATGGTGCTGGTACTTAGCATAAACAGAATCCTTATGTAATGCTTTACCTCTCGTCAATTGTCAAGTCTTCACAATAATTCAGCCGATCAACTCTGTGCCAGATTCCATCATGAACGGAAGTCTTGCTTTAAATATATTAATTAATTTAATTTAACGTTGTATTAATAACCCAGTGGGGAAGACACCTTGTGCGAACATGTTGAACTGGTTCAAGAATGTAGCTTCCACTTTTTGCTGAAGGTATGCAAGCGTTTTAGCATCTTTCGTCTGAAAATACGCAGGGTATCTCATTTATAATTATCATTCTATTAGGATTTTCGGAATAGAATGATAAAATTTTTCGGACTTTGTTTGCAATGTAATTTCGGCGTACTGGAGGACACATTTATAGATACCATTAAGGTCGCCTATTTTTGAATTCGCGCTAAAATTGATTATTTTTGGTGATTGAGGGAACGCGTAAAAACTTTTAAAGGAATCTCCCTACATTCAAGGGAATCAAGAGTGTTTTTGACAACATTGTAGGAATTGTGATACTTACCGGTACTGCCCGTGCAACAGCTTGACGAATTCTGTTTGAGTAATCGTAATTCCACGTTAAACGTTTTGCGTGATGGTCTTCAAACTCTTAAAGTTTCAGTGAGAAAAATAACACCAGAACTATTTCTGTATATGTATATAATAGGTAACAATTATCGATCCAAACTAATATAAAATTATTGGCGGGTCCCTCTTGCTCACGTATTTTTTTACATATTAGCAGCACATTGAAGTATTCCTTTAAAGGGGCCTTGTCACGATTTTTGAAGTTAGTCTCAAATGAAAGAGCGCAAAATTCTGAGCCGAAAACTTGTTTGTACAAATTTTCAGAAATCGCTCGTATTCGAGATACAGCGCTTCAAAGGCGCCCCAGCCCCAGGCTACGCTGTTTGTCGCCGCTAAATAGCGTAGCCTGGGGCTGGGGGCAACTTTGAAGCGCTGTATCTCGAATACGAGTGATTTCTGAATATATGTGTAAACAAGTTTTCTGCTCAGAATTTCGTCTAAAAAGATCAGTTTATTTTGTTTTCCTTCGGATATCCTCGTATAAACCTGGCGCAATTCAGTTCGCTTGCTTTCCGAGAGGCAAATATCGACGTTCACCCTCGATGGATCGTCCACCATTTCATACGGAATGTTCCAGACACCCTTAATAAAATATGAAAATTAAATAATTATTTATTGGTCGTGTGATTATTATTAAAGTCAACAATCAATGCACAAAATAACGTACTTTGCTGAGAAAGCGAATCACGTCCTTCATCTCCTGATACACTATTTTGAGCGCATCAAAGAATCTCAAATGCACGGCTTTTCCAAAAAGATGAGTGCAACTCTACTCTTCATCCTGGTCGGCACTGTGCGAACGACCCCTCCTTCCACAGAGGCAATGAAGTAAACCAGTGACGCGGAATCTGCAATTGTTCAGTTTAAAATTTAAATGTAATGTTCCGTTTCAAAAATAATTGCGAAACATGTTCCAAGAACACTTAATTTATATTTACTATATGGCTTGCACCCTTATGCACCAGTGGATTTGATAAAGAAAACAATACTGAAGCCCACTTTGTGTTCCCATTGTAGCAAGTGTCCATCGCATCAATTAGCTGTACAAATTCATCGTAAAAGCGCACATACAATTCTTCGACATTCTTCTTCCAGTTCCCTCTTCTACTTTTCTTTCCTCTACCGAAATCTTTTGTCTGCAATTTAAACTTAGTGAGGTAAAAATGTAACGCGTGCTAATAATTTCAACTCTAATAGCTAGTGGTCTATGTGAACATATGGATTGGAAAATAAACAAAAATACCTTTACATGGGAATGGTCAGGACCGGTCTCGAGGTTTTTGATCCTACTATGTATCGTTGAAGAGCATTGGCGAGTAAACAATAAAACTACTAAAAGCTAGAGCTAAACGACATCCAATAAGAAGATATGGAATAAAAATACCGAAGAAATGTGAAAAAATGCAATGTTTGGGATTTTCTACAGCAGGAACCAGGCTTCACTGAGAGACGTGCATACCCGAAGTGGAGAGTACTTAATTAGTATGATTTTTGTGATTTACTTGCTGGTTAAGGCATAAAAATGGGGGAGGGGGGAATTTTCAAAAGTATGACACTTTTGAAAATTCCCCCTAAGCCTGCATCTTGCTGTAGAAAATCGCAAACATTGCATTTTTCACGAAAATTTCGGTATTTTCCCCAATATCTTCTTTTAAAAAATTCCACAGGATTAGCTAAATGTATTTTTTTGTTCACTCGCCAGGGGCTCTTCAACGATATATAGTATGATCAAAAACCTCACCTTAAATTCGCGACCTTCCTTAAGTAAAGAGATTCAAGACCAACCATCAAAAAATCTTTGATCAGCTTCCTGCCAAAATACGAATAGACAAGACCTGAACGAATTTTTAATCATTTAAAAAAATTTTCGGCTAAATTTTACAGGAGTTCTAAGAATTTCGTTTTACTCTGTGTGTGGAAAAGAATGACACTTAGCGGTAATATTCGTAGGTTGCCGAACATTTTATTCCAGTAGTACCTGCAGAACTGAGCGTAGTGTGTCTTCCAGGAATGACTCCAAGTGTATCCATTGTCTCGGCGAATCCGAATTGGTGGTGATCGAAGCGAATTCTTTCGGGATCGTATTGTTCTAGAAATATCCCAAGCATTGAAATATTTGTGCAAAGTACGAGAATGTGATTGATACACTATCGGAAATAAGCCACCGCCCATTCATTTATTCTTTAATATCTTCGCTGAAAGTTTTTGAAAAAATCTGAAATTTTTCTTGTATATAAGTCCGTTCGGCTAAGACTCGACAATTTTTGGCCAAAATTGGCCAAATTGCAATGAAATAATATTTTCCCTTAAAATTTTCATCGAATGCGCCAAAAGGGGTACCAATAACCTGTGAGAAATCTGGACGCTCAATTTTGCCATTTAGCTATGAATTTGAGATATGAATTTTCAAAGTTCACTGATTTTGGACACATGACGCACTGCACTTAACACATTTGTGCTGATATTTCGCTTCACATTGAAGCTTTTTTCAAATGGTTTTTACCAATCGATAGGTCTCAACGAGACGATTTAGATTTGCTATTTGGAAGACGATCTTACTGCACAAGTTTTCGAATTATGATCGACTCCTTGAAAACATTCATTCAGTCACAGCATTCGACCCGGGCATTTGCCCGCCCGGTGACCAGGCATACCAGAAAAAGCATCAAATTTCGAACAAAATGATATGCTAACGGAAAAAATAGCCTCAACCCGAAGCACATTTGACCCACCTTTGCCATTTTCAATCGCAAAAGAAGAAAAATTGCGATCATAACGTCGCTGGTTCGATTCCCGCCGATTTCAAACGTCTTTTGCACAATTTTTTCGAAACATTCAGAAAAAGTGTTACTAAGAAAAAATGCTTATTTTAACCCCATCTATCGATTTCCGTCGAGAAAACATGATGTCATCGAACATCATATTTTCTCGATCATAATTCGTAAACTTGTACAGTAAGGTCGTCTTCCAAATAGCAAATCTAAATCGTCTCGTTGAGACCTGTCGATTAGTAAAAACCATTTTAAAAAAGCTTCACCGTGAAGCGAAATATCAGCACAAATGTGTTAAGGGCAGTGCGTCATGTGTCAAAAATCAGTAAACTTTGAAAATTCATATCTCAGATAAATGGCAAAATTGAGCATCCAGATTTCTCAGAGGTTATTGGTACCCCATTGGTCGCATTTGATGAGAATTTCGGAGAAATTGAACAGCACTTGCAATTTGGCCACAGTGTTGCTGACTATTAACAGAACGCACTTATATACTAGAATACAGGGCTCGTTTTCCCCCGAATAGATCTACTCTGTACCTCGATTGGCCTCTTCCCTATAAATATATGTGCAAGAAATGTAACATACCGCCGACGTCGACAAGAATATCCGGACGGACTATGCCTTCCACGTTTCGAGTCCTAAAACAAAACTATTATGACAACATAATTTTTTTGGAAAAAAAGCAAATATTACTAAACGCCGCCACATTAATAGATATAGCCACTGTGAAACATTTCTTCGGGGTTTAGATTGCCGTTTGACAGTGATCACTGCAATTCTAAATTTGTTTCACGATTTGGACTAATAATTGACAGCGTGCTAAATTCTGCAGTTCGCACAGGAGTAATGAAAAAATTTGTCCCTTTAGCACAATAATTACTGGGTTGTGGTATTATGAAATATTGTAAAGCATTACAAAATAATATAAAGGCAAACCAACCGTTCAATGTTGTAGTCCTTGAATTGTGGTAGCAATTTGAGCATGCTGACTGCTAGCAATTCGTCCACGTGAAAATGCCCATCATGTGTGACAATAAAAGGCATTCTTAATATATATATAAAGGTTCCGAGCACAACCACAGTTCCGACTTTCCCCGTTAAGTGCGCGCTCTCCTTTCAACATGCACACGCCAAACAATGTATTGGAAACGAACGAAAACTACTGAGAGCGGCGATAATGGTTTCGTTTTATGAAAGGAAAGATTCGTCTGATTCACGTTTTAAAAAGTATGTCAAGGTCGCTCCACTCGGGATATGTGTCCCCAAGGCAGCGCCTTCTCACTAGAGTTGCTATTTTCTGGAAATGCAGTATCGATAATAAGTTTCCGAACACTCTCTTTTCTCAAACCGTTTTCGAAAACTTCTGAAATTTTTCATGTATATACTAGACCAGATGACTGATATTTGCTGAATATGACGACCCTGCATCTCGAGTGGCCGCTTCCCCA
>JACMIF010005301.1:0-10844 GCA_014805445.1 Diplogasteroides magnus | reverse complement strand
AGTTTTGATACTCCAGCTATTCTGCGCTTACTCTGTGAAGCACAAATGGCTAGCTGCATTTTGGCCCTTTTTGGCATAGTCTTGGTTTTTCGATCATAACTCCGCGGAAATTTGATATTTGAGAAATCGGCTACCCGGGCTTTTACTTGCCTGCAAATATCAGTTGATAGTTCGATTCTATATCAACTTCACGAAAAATGCGGCCGAAAATCCAAAAGGGGGGCCCGAAAATCATGGATTTGTCAAATTGGAACAATCGCGCCGGAGGCACTGTGGAGGGGGAGGGGGAGCGGAGTCGGCTAGGAGCAGGGCATGACCCCACCATGTGCCAGTCCCCTTGGTGCTGCCTTTCGTCGCGGTCAAGATATGTATCTACAAAGAAGTGAATAGTTAATTTCCGAACAACCCAATATGTTGGTCAGACTTTTGAGTTCATAGAGATAACAGCAGACGCTGTTATCTCTATGAACTCGAATGTTTTAATTCCTTGAAAACGCGGTACGAGCAAACGCTCTTACTTTCTCTCTAAAAATGTCAGAAATGTTAGAATTTTGAGTTTATCAAAATACAAAGACATATCTTGGATCTAACATAATTTACAGCTTGCAACGTTATTGTATCTATTGTGAAACATACTTAGTTTTTGTTAGATTGAATGCTTGAGAGGATAAAGAGGTATATCAAGTCCTATCTCATTCTCAGGAGTCCCCCCCCCCCTTCAGGTTGCTTATCATTGCCAATCTGGACAAATTCCTGTGAGATCTGCCCAAGTCGTGCGCGCAATGCGCACTGGATTAACTGCAATGAGCACTGGATGGATTGGATAGATGGATTTGGATATGTATATTTAGATATGTCTTTCATCATTGCCTGATTAGACGTTTCGAATTCCTTCAATATGTGCAATAGGCATTAGTCCCCACGGTATTATTTCTGATAACAACTGAATATGTTTCAATGACCCAATAAATAACCAATTCTCTCTCATCGGGTAATATACATTCAGAATCAGTTTCATAACAACAATCAAATTGATTTGGTCATTGATTCTCGTAGTGGCCACAAGCTATGGTGCCGCTTTTGGGAAGTTATTGACAGCCTTAGATTCATAGCGGTCGTCTTTGCGAAAAGAACAAGAATTCCAAGGAAACAAGAATACTAGAACAAGAATTCCTTCCCGGGTCATGAAGGCGACGTGATCATATACGACAGAGATTTGATTTTGCATATGAAAGACAGTTGCGCCATGATGGTGAAACACACGCAACCAAGCGAACGAATTTTTGGAATTTTATAATTTTGGGTCGAAATACCAAAAACAAATCCCAGAGAACAATACTTACGTATTTAGTAACCCGCTTGAAACATATCTCAACGTCAGTGTCTGACTCAGTGAGACATGTATCGCACGGTCGTGTCAATGCACTAGAGGTGAATGAGCGGCGAAGAGAGAATAAATGCATTATGTCATTCCTTCTGCCTTCAGTAACGCAGATGTATAACAGTAGACCTAGATTATGTTCAGCCTACAGCAACGTGTGCTACGAAGACATTCAAGGGCAGTCTTTTATGGGCTCAATGGTTAGACATTTAGGACTTAAGAATCAAACTGTGTCAAAAACAATGCGCATCTAACGCTGTTATGCCTTTTTTGAAACATAAGCCGAATATTTGAATTCTTTGAAAATGCCGTACGGGCAAACGCTTTTGTTTTCTCTGAAAAATACCCGCGATGTTTGAATTTAGAGTTCATCAAAATACTCGGACGTACTAAAAGGATACCAAAAGGAAATTAACGAAATTCACAGCTTGCTACTTTCTTATCTTTGCTGTGAAACTCACATAATTTTCGTTAAATGGCTTGAACCAGCTTGAAAGGAGTAAGAGGGATATCAAGCCTCATCTCATTCTCAAGAGTCCTTTTCACAACCCTGGTTATCGCCAATCTGGGCAAATCATCGCACCTCTGCTCAAGTCATGGACCAGGCCTTTCATCAACTATTTGGGTTGGTTTTCTTGCATTATTTTTCATAGTTCTCCACTCAGATCAAATCATGTTTCACACAACTTACATTAATCAATGTTATCAAATACTATTATTAATCCACGGTATTAGTTCTGATGAGAAAAATAATTATGTCTCAATGACCCATTAAATAGCCAACGCTCCCTCGTCGAGTAATCTGCGCTTGGATAATGGCTCATAAAACAGTCACATTGATTTGGTCATTTATCCTCGTAGTGAACACAAGCTATGGTGTCGGTTTTGGGACGTTATTGACAGTCGTTGATTCCTAGCCGTCCAACTTCATTTAAAACGGTCGTCTATCACTTCACAGAGAGAATTGCACGGAATGAAGACAGACGGTTGGAAATGGCGGCTGCCAATATAGTCATCATCAGCGACACTCTACTATCAAGCCTCATATCATTCTCACGTGTCCCCTTTACAATGTTGGCTATCGACTTTCTTGACAAATTCCTATCAACGCTGTTCAAATAGTAGACTCGACCATTCATCTTAAGTTCTTCGAGTGGGTTTTCTAGTATTCTTTATCATGTTCTCTACTCAGATCCATGTATGTTTCACGTCACTAACATAAGTCACTTTTAGCAGTGCTGGTGGTTAATATCAACCTCGAAAGGGAAAAAATGAATATGTTTCAATGACCCAATAAATGACCAATACGCTCTTTTCGGACAATCTGCGCTCATGTCATAAAACAATCAAATTGAATTGATCATTGACTCTCGTAGTGAACAAGCTGTGGTGTCGATTTTTGGACTTTTGACAAATAATGACTCCTAGCTGTCTATTAGACCGTGTTCAACTTCATTCCTAGCGGTCGTCTCTCACTTCGCAGAAAATTGTCAATGACATAATGGAGAAACAGTCAAATTCCAGAGAATAAGTTTTGGAATTGATTTTCTTTTTGAGATCAATTCCTACATCACATTCCAGACAATAATACTTGCTTGTTTAGTAACCAGCTTGAAACATATGAAACACTATCTCACTGGATTGAGATACTAAACAGAGGCTTGGCACAGCAACCCTATCTGAAAATTCTAACCCTATCTGAAAATTCTGTCCCTGACTAATTCGACCATGCTGAGTTCAAAAATCTATATCTCAATGTCAGAAAATGAAATTGAGAGGTAGGAAAAATCGGCAAAGTACGGACTCGAAAAATCTAACTTTTTTCCTAGGCGTCCAAACCCAATAAAAGTATAGTGATTCTTGATCGTTACACATTACAGGACCGTGCGATATATATATCGCACGGTCCTGTAATGCACTAGACGTGAATGAGGCCGCAAATAGAAGGAATGCACTTGTGATTCTTTCTGACTTCACCAAGGCAAATGTAGAACACAGATATTCTAAGAGAGTGAAACAATCTCAATGTGGTCGACATAATCGGGAAAATGTCTTTTCCTCGCGATTTGCAACTAGTGCTGTAGCTTTTTTTACATATCTGGTGAGACTTAGAATGTATTCTGGAATGGACCAGAATGATATTCTGATAGTTTGGGGTCTTCATCTCTTCTGGAACTTCAGATATCATTCATTATCTGACATCGACTTGACGTCGTCGAGGCCATCGACAACGGCCTTCTAAGGCATCGTAGCGTGAAATGGACATCATAAATGTAATCTACGTGCGAAATTGACCCTAGAACGATGTTTTCAGGCAGATTGGACTTCCAAAATGATAGACATGAAATATGATAAAAAGCTTGGATACTTTTGGCCACGGGCCGAATAGTCGAAAGGAGTGAACAGTAGGGTGTCGCGATTAGGAGTTTTCGCCATTTGGAGCCATCACATTCCCCGGACACCGCATGCGATACCTTAGTGAGCAGACAACAACTGACCACTCCGGTCCCGAGCCAAATTTTTCATGCTCTCCACTCCATGTATGTTTCACGCCACAAACAAAAGTTCAAGTTACCAAACTTTAGTAATAGAAGAACAGTTAGGTGCTCGCTCTGATGAGAAAAATAAATAAATATGTTTCAATGGCAAAATAAATGTACAGTATGCTCTTCTCGTGCAATAAGTCCTACAGAAGCCGTTGCACAAGAGCAATCACATTGATTTTCAGTGTGATTGTTGTTATGAACTGATCGGGCTATCCGATCATTTCATAACAACAATCACGTTCTCAGTATTTAAAAGGGGGTTTCCACATGCAAAAACAAAAACACACTCGGCACACCTCAATACTACACCACAATTGAGGTTTAAGCTCCCGCCGCGAAACTCCTGATTATTCAATTCAATGTACTGTAGAAATGCCGCGAGAGACAACGGGGTTTGAAGAGGGAAGAGAGAAACAGACGATGTTCATGTATACAGCACGCAAACTATAATACATCAGAACTCAATTTTCGCGTATTTTTGGCGTATTTGTTGTGTATTTCTGTCTGAAAAATATGCAACACGAACATTATATAAGTTATTCAACCGGTTTGTTCTTGCATGTGGTACAATACTGTGCGTTGGTTTAGTCTCTGATTGTAACACAAGTTAGGGTGCCGCTTTTGGGTCGTTATTGACAGCCTTTGATTCCTAGCTGTCTAACTTCATGTGTGTTTCCATGTGTGTTTCACGCCACTGTCTAAAGTCAAAGTTACCTATTTTAGTACTAGACCGGAGTTTCTCAATGTTTGCAATGTTTATCGCTCTTTCACAAATTTGCATGGTGGAGTGAAAGAAGCTGTGTGAAGGCGCTCTGGTCATATTGGGCAAGGGCATGTGTTAGGCTTCCGAATATATTCTTGTAGTCGTCGCTCCATCTCATCAAAGCTATGTGTCTCTGAAAGGGTGGGTGGACCAGAAAATCACCTTTTTAAAGCCCATTTTGACCATCACTGCAACCTTCATGGTCCAATTTCCCTTCCTTTTTCCTTTCTCGCTTCTATTCTTCTTCGGGCGTTTATGAGAAAATGAAATGATGAAATATGTTTCAGTGACCCAATGAATGTTCCACGCGCTCTCATCGGGCAATCACTTCTGAGATGGTTTTCATCATAATAACAATAACTTCGATTTGGTCGTTGATGCTCGTAGTGAACTAGCCTTGCTTCTCGGGTTATTAAGGCGATTTCTTCAATCGATCATACAAGTTATTTACATATTATTGTAAAATACACTCAAGATTATGTTCAGGTTACAGCAACTTGGTTTCCATGACGTTCAACGGTGACTTTAGTGTAATTATCTTTCTTCTAATCTCCTCGGAGCGGTTATCGCCCTCATGTGATGGATCCGCGGAGATTAGACGATTGACAATTGTACTAAATTCACTGATTACGACAGCCTACGACAGACTCTTAGTCATCTTCTATGGGCTCATTGGTTAGACTTTAATGACTAAAGAATCGAACGAGATCAAACACAATATGCATCTGACGCTGATATGCCTTCTCTGAAACATAACTCAAATATTTGAATTCGTTGAAAATGCCGTACGAGTAAATGCTCTTGCGTTTTCTCTTAAAATGTCAGAGAGTTAATAAAAATACCCAGACACAGCATGAAACTAAATAAATTCACAGCTGCTACGTTCTTTTTTCTGTTATGAAACACATTTGATAGATGGAATCAGCCAGAGAGGACAAAGCAATGGATAACAAGCCTCATCTCATTCTCAGGAGTCGGGGGGACTTCCCTTCACAATGCTTATCATTACCAATCTGGACAAATTCCTGGGAGCCCAAGTCGTGCGCGCACTGAATGAATCTCTCTCATTCGCTATACCGGTCGCAAGGAGTGAACAGATAACAATGGTGCATTTTGGTTCCGAAGATGACAGCCTATTCTTTATCATGCTGTCCCACTCAGATCCATGTACGTTTCACACCACTTACATAAGTCAAAGTTATCAAATTTTTGTATTGGTTCAAGAGATAATGGCTCTGATGAGAAACAAATATGTTTCAATGTCCTAAATGGCCAACGCGCTCTCATCGCGCAATATGTTTTCGGGTAGCGGTGCTCTCATAGCAATAATTACATTGATTTGGTCACTGATCCTCGTAGTGAACACAAGTTACGGTGCCGGTTTTCCCATAGCGACAACCTTATGATTAATACAAGAAAAATCGATAATTATGCCAGATTGACGATGGCCAGCATTGTGAAGGGGACTCCGTGGAATTAGAATGATATGAAGTTTGATAACTCTCTTTATCCTCTCAGGCTGGTTCTATCTGACAAAAACCAAGTGTGTTTCACGACAGAAATAAGAACGAAACAAGTTGTCAATTTCGTTAAGATCTTGCCCTCTCTGTGACCTTATTCACTTCTAGTGCATTGACACAACCGTTCTGATGATCCAGGAAGGAATACCTAGTTGTTCACTAGACTTCGAGTAAAACCTCAAAGGAATGATTCTAACACCTCATCAATCGCCAGTAATTTGCATCACTGTTCGAATTTGTAGCTGTTTATGAAGTAAGAAACAGGCGATTGACAAATCCTGAATTGTTTGAGAGGCGCTACATAGTCTCAATTGTTAACTACGAGTGAGAATCAACGACTAAAACGATGTCATTATTGTTATACGATCGCCTTACAGCAGATTGCCCGAGACAAGTGCGTGGGCCCTTTATTGAGCCATTGAAACATATTCAGTGGTTTTCTTATCAGAACGACTACTGCAGTTACGAATGCACAGCGCGTCAGACTTGCAGGTTGTGCCTGTCACACTGTCATTTAGCGCGTCTGAAGGCGAGGAGACCCAAATCAAAAGCATATCGATACTACTCGACAAGACAAGTTCAACCGTAACACTACCACATTTGCCCACATTGGCGATGGCCAGCATTGTGGGGACACCACACAATTAGAATGAGATGAGGCTTGATCCTCTCAAGCTGGTTCCAACTAGCAAAAATCAAGTGTGTTTCACGACAGAAATAAGAACGAAACAAGTTGTGAATTTCGTTAAGATCTTGTCCCTGTATTTTGATGAAATTCTAACATCTCTGAAAATTTTTCCGAGCAAACGTAAGGGCGTTTCCTCACACGGCATTTTGAACGAATTCAGATATTCAAGTTAAGTTTCAGAGAAGGCATAACAATGTCAACTGTTCATTGTTTTGATTCCGTTCGGTTTTTGTCATAAAAGTCTAACCAATGAGACCATAGAAGATGATGAAGAGTTTGCCGTAGGGTGTCGCAATCAATGACTTCAAAAAATATCAATCGTCTAAGAGAGACAAAAAATGCCGTACGGGCAAACGCATTTGTTTTCTCTGAAAAATATCAGCGATGTTTGAATTTAGAGTTCATCAAAATGCTCGGACATAAAAGGAAATTAACAAAATTCACACCCTGCTACTTTCTTATATCTGCTGTGTAACTCGCATAATTTTCGCTAGATGTAACCAGCTTGAAAGGAGTAAGAGGGATATCAAGCCTCATATCATTGTTATTGTAAGGTGTCCCTTTTACAATGTTGGCCATCGCCATTCTTGACAAATTCCTATCAACGCTGCTCAAATAGTGGACACGACCATTCATCAAGTGCTTCGGGTTGACTTTCCAATATTATTTAGAATGCTCTCTAATCAGATCCATGTATGTTTCACGTCACTAACATAAGTCACTTCGAGCAGTTGTGGAGGTTAATACAGACTTCTGTGAAAAGAAATGAATATGTTTAAATGAAACAATAAATGGTCAACACGCTCTTGCCGAGCAATTTGTTGTCTGGTGGAAGGGCCTCCGAATAACAATCACATTGATTTGGTCATTGACATGTAGTGAGCAAGCTATAACATAATAGATTGTCGCATTTGGGACGTATTGACATCCTTTGATGCCAACTTCGTCTATCCAACTGCATTCCAAGCGGTTGCCTCTCACATCGCTAAGACAACTGCGAGGAATGAAGTTGGACGGCTAAAAATCAAAGGCTGTCAACAACGTCCCAAAAGCGACCACTAGAACAAGCCTTCCTTCCCCCGGACATGAAGGCGCCTTCTTCAATTGTTTATACAAATTCCCTGAAACACATCCCTGAGAAAAATATATGCGTATTTAGTAACCAGCTTGAAACATATCTCAGCGAAACGGTCGAGATAATGCACTAGAGGCGAATGAGGGCCATACAGAGAAGGAATTCAATTTGCCCTTCCTGCCTTCATAAGCGAAAATGTACAACAGTGGAACTAAATTATGTTAAGGCTACAGTAACGCGGCTCCAGGTATTGACCTCCAATCTTCGTCATCTTCTTTGAGCTCATTTGTTAGACTTTTACGACTAAAACACCTATCTTATCTAAATTAAAACAGTATACAGCCGACTCTGTTATGCCTACTCTGAAACATAAAAACGTATATTTGAATGTGTTGAAAATACCGTACGCGCTAACGTTCTTACGATTTCTTCACAATATTTCTGAGATGTTAGAATTCAGGGTTAATCGAAATAGACGATAACAAAATGCACAGTTTGCTACTATTTATCTACATGGTCTCTGAAAAATACCAGAGATGTTAGAATTTAGAGATAGTCGAAAAAAACCCCAGCACAGACATAGCTCGAGATATTCGAAATTTCAAGTTTGCAAAGCCTCGTCTCATTCTCAGTAGTCACCCTCATAATACAGGCCATCGCCAATCTTGACAAATCCTCGCAGCCTTGTTCGTGGACTCGACCTTTCATCAAGTGCTTCTGGTTGGTCTTCAAGTATTCTTTATTAGGGAGTCGCTATCGGAACCAAATTGCAACTTTTCTATCTGTGCGTATTTGCGATTTATTCTCTCTCATTCGTCAGAGACAACCGGTCACAATCAGTTAACACTGTACACTGAACAGACAACAATGGTGCACTTCGCCTCCGTCATACGAGTGAGTCTGCCATCCGATTTCCCGGTGAGAGCGCACGGCAATCCGATTGGCCGGTTGTGTGTCACTTTCTGCGTTTTAGAAAGGTGGTGTTGTGCACTCGGCTAATTTTTCAACTTTTAGGCCGGCCTAAAATCGACTTGTTTTGGTTAATTCGCGTGTCACAATTAATTTTTAATGCTTTTAATAGATTGGCCATTGTCCATTCCACATAAGCATGACTCTAATTCCCCGAAAAGTGCACAACATGACCAAATTGCGATGTTTCAACGGAATTACTTTGATTTGACGTTGCAAGGGGGGCGTTTACAAAGTTCTTGTTTTCAAGTGGATATTGATACAGTTGAAGAAATTACCATGACGTTTAAAAACCCACAAAAACTCCCACATCGTGTCTAAACACTCGCAACATGCAGCTAAACTTGCCCAGCGCAACATCATTCACACATATAGACGCTCTGCAATCTTCACACCGTCGGCCTCTTTGGCTAATTGGTAAACGATTTTGCCTGCCACCCTAGTCGGCGCGGGTTCGATCCCACCCGGTGTCATCAACCAGCAGCAGCCGTCAAACGGTGGAATTTCGCAGAAAGTGACAGATCGGATTGCCGTGGAGCGCATTGGCCTTTTTTTGCACGTTCACCACTGCACCTTGCAAAAAAACCGCTCTTGTTGCAGGCGCAAACAGCCGCAGAACAATTGGCATCGCTTCGCACACGAACCAGGTTTCGGAAGCCTACGAAATATGGCTGTGATGAGGTGAAGAGATCACGGAGGGGGAGGGGAAGGAACATACCGATTAGCGCTTCCCCTCGTTGGCGCAATTTGACTATTTTATGGGTAATAAGTCTGTGCAAATTGGTTACTTATTCTCTCTAGTTCGTTACGGACAACCGGTCGCAAGGAGTTAACTCTACATACTGCACAGACAACAATGGTGCACTTTGATTCCGAGGCTTTTTCTTTATCAGCTCCCCCAATCATATTTCAGGTATGTTTCACGACACCAACACAATTCAAAGTTACCGCATTCGTATCGACATTACTCGTTCTGATGAGAACACAAATAAATATGTTTCAATGACTCATTAAATAACCAATCGCATTGATTTGGCCAGATCCTCGTAGTGAACAAGCCGTGGTGTTGCTTTTGAAACGTTATTGACAGCCTTTCGTTCCTAGGTGTCGTCTCTGCGAAAAACAACGGAGTAGAACAACACTTCCTTCCCCGGACATGAATATGATTTCTTCAACTGATTATACAAGTTTTTTTCATATCCATGTAAAAATACACTCAACAAATATTTCGTAATTTATCAAGTTTCAATAAAATTCTGTTGATAATCTGCTCTACTGCTTCTGAAAAAGTTTTTGCATTCAATAAATAGCTAAAAAGAGCTTATGAACAACTTATGAAAGTCGGAATATTGCAGGAATTACAACAAGAATTACAATACAAACGAGTGACCAGATTTGACAGAAAGAGAGATTGTGATTTCACGGGTGAAAGACAGGAGAGAAATGGACATTTGCGCCATGATGGTGAAATTGACAGTTGACTATGCTGAGAATGCTGACGTATCTGCCCATTTCGCCATTATGGCACAAATGTCCATGGCACACCAATCTTTCACCCGATTTCGCATTTCGACAAGCTTATAAATGACTCCACTATATACCACAATCACCGGTGTGCGAAAGGCTAAAGTGACAATTCACAATTGTAAGTGGTTATACAATGTACGACAATTTTAAAATATAACAACATATATTGTTGTAATTACACCTGGAATGTCAGAAAAAGGCGCCGCATGATTCGTAAGTCAATAAATTAATGTGATCAAGTGGATCTTACAGTACCCTTGGAAGCTCTACGCGTTGCGGTCGCGTCGCGGTCCATCTACCCTTGCTGGCTCCAGTCGACGACGAATGCCGGTCGAGAGGGCGGTGGGGGAGCGGGGCGGGTTGGAATGGCGGGGG
>JACMIF010005300.1:0-10845 GCA_014805445.1 Diplogasteroides magnus | reverse complement strand
CCACCCCCCCCCCGCCCCCCCCCCCCCCCCCGCTCCTAAATATTCCTAAACATCCCAACTGAACTATTGCTCTAGTCTATTAATCGCACAGTTGAATAATATCCCATAACGATGAAATAGCACGAAAAATAGAGAGACCACCGTGGCATCCAGGTGTGAGACGCGCACGAGGAATAGAAGTCGGATAGGATGCAAAATGAATAAATACCCTACAACGGAAACGGTGCAAAGATAACAGCGCAAGCAGTCTAAACCTTTGCCTTTCTCTGGGTCAAATTTATGGAACTTCATTGTCATTCAACTCACTATTTTGCCCTAGCGGAGGCCGCAAGACCCCGGAAGTGGTGGATGTGAAAGCGAAAGAGGACAAGGAAGAACAGGTAGACAGTTTGATTCCCATAAAACGGAATCTTAGCAGAAGTGCAAATTTCTGTCGTCTAATTCCCTCGGAGCTGTTGTTCATCACGTGAGAGAGACCACTGATCCGAGGGAATTAGACGACAGAAATGTGCGCTTCTGCTTGGATTCCGAACAATAATGGCTGCAATTGAAGAACCATCAACTCATTCAGGCAAAGAACAACGCCATAACCACTCTTATCAAACGACAGACGGGAAAGCGCTACTATCAAGAAAAGGTAAGCGACCGCGACGCGGGTCCCGAGGTGTCGCGGTCGATGAGCTCCGTTCAGTTCCCCTACAAGTCGGCGGATGTGGTCAAAGTGTTGATGATGGTGAAAGATCAGTTGCAGTCGGAGAGTAACCTGGTCGAATGCATTCTACCCTGTGTCATTGTGGGCGATATCCATGGGCAGGTCCGACCGCAACGCATGCTGATACGCATCGCGGTCAACGATCACATTTCAGTATGGAGACTTGATGCGAGCCTTTCAATTCTTTAACACGCCAAAATCGCCTGGCTACGCAAATCAGCGTTTCGTCTTTCTGGGAGACTACGTTGACCGGTTGGCTGATCTCTTGATCTCTGAACTCTTGATCTTTTCAGTGGAAAGATGTCACTTGAATGCATAATGCTCGTCTTTTTACTCAAGCTGAAGTATCGTGGCTCGGTCGGTGTTTGTTATAGTAGTGAAGCTATCCTGTATCGGAATAGAAGAACATAACCAAGTAAGGCACTTCATCAGATCGTCTTACTGCGAGGAAATCATGAAACGAGTGCAATCAACCAGGCCTACGGCTTCCATGATGAGCTGGTGGAGCGATTCAAAGTAAGAGGCAAAAGATTTGCACGGAGTGAGGTTCGAACTCACGCACTCTTACGAGTACCAGAACTTGAGTCTGGCGCCTTAGACCACTCGGCCATCCGTGCTGACGGTTGTTCGCTCCTAGTTGAACCCTTTGGAAACGCGAAAATGAGGCTGCACAATATTTTGTAATTCATGGGAAGATGTACGGGTAGAGAATTACATGTTACGGATCGTGAAATGGTTATGTGCTCTTGTTGATGACAGGGGTTAACTTGATACGACACAAATTCCTATGAATATTGTCAATATGAATTTTGAGGAACAAGGAGAGTCCCTGTGGGAAATGTTCAACGAGTGCTTTGCATACTTGCCGCTCGCCTGTCTAATAGGTCATTATAATTGGCTTCTACGTCGTTAAATTTGTCGCGATTCTTCTCCGCGTGTCAATTTCCAGTAGGGTTTTCTAAATAGGTAGTAGAGTGCATTTCTCATTCGTCAACTCCACTCGGGGCGGTTGCTTATCGAACGTAGAAACAACCGCTTCGAGGAGAACAGACGAATGAGAAATGTAGTTTGGTACCATTATAGAACCCCTAATTGCCAGAGAAAACAGCGCAGCTGAGAAAAATCAGAAATTTACTCGACTTAGAACCCGTGGATATTTCATTTATTATGCGCTGATCTCCCTCATATGTCAGGCAAGACAATCCTCGCAATGCACGGTGGCCTCTCAGAAGAACTGCACAGTCTCGATGACATTCGCAAGGTGGGAAAGGATCCTGCCGATGACCGCGACGTGTCAAACGAAGCGCTGCGGTTTGCAGATTCCACGACCGCTTCTGGACCCGAACGACAACAAGCTGGCAACGGATCTGTTGTGGTCGGACCCTATGATCGATTTGAAAGGGTCAGTGCCGTCGACCGCGCGACGCTTCTGGCCACGCGTTGCGGTCTGGGATGAAGAGTGAACCGTTCAGATTCATTCCTAACGAGGTGCGGGGAGCGAGCGTCAACTTTGGCGAGAATGTAGTGCATGTTAGTTGTTTGGCAATGGTCAGGAATGAAATAATTCTGTCCAGGAGACGCTGCAGAAACTGGGACTGACGCTCATTATAAGAGCTCATCAAGTGTGTATTATTTACAAGAGTTGGCAGATGCGACTGCGAATTCGGTTATGTTTCACCGATCCTGCATCCTGATAGTCCACGAAACAGAACCGATCTCGCAGTCTAACTGCCAACTAGCATTTACAATACGGAATGAAAAGAAAGGCCATGTAGATGGTTTTCATAATCTAGAGCACTTATATTTCGTTGAGATGATGATGAACGGCTTCAACTTCTTCGCCGATCGCAAGATGGTCACAATATTCACTGCTCCTGCCTACCATGCAGCCAGAGTCCAGAGCATATTCATAAGTACTCACTGACATAGAATCATCTTAGGAGAACCGAGGAGCCATCGCGTACATCGATTCAAAGGGACGAATGGGATTCAAGCTTCTCATCCCCATTAAGGGGGCGGACCGTACGTTTTTTGACCGCGACGCGTCCGTTCGCGCGGCACATTTGCTACAGTATCCCGTCCAACGCGAGCTTCAGACGGAGCGGAGGTCTTCCGGGGCAAGCACGACAACGACAACAAAGAGCACCCCGGATACCTGAAGAAAATGCCGTAGATGAGGTCAGTTAAAGAACGGAACTTGGATCTCGGAGTTGATATTCTTCATGGGTATTCCTTGAATGATGCATGTTTTAGAATCCGAGACCTTCGCCCATTGCCGAGTGTTTCCAGTCAGAATGTAAACGTCGAATCAGCGATAAAAAATATTCGTTGGCCTGAGTCTTCGCTTTGAACAGTGTCGGAGCATTATCGAACTGTACCTTTGTTCTTTGAAACATGAATTTTTGCCTATTCAGTTTACCTTCCGGCCTCTACCATTTCATTGTAGAACTCATTTCCACCAACACTAATGATATCAATTTCCCAGAGAGGAGGATTCTGAAAGTCATCGCTTGTTCACTTTTTACGCATCACAATCAGTGTTTTTTTTCAGAGACAGGCACGCTTGCGAGATATATTATTTTCCCTCTTTACAAAAACTTCCATTTCTTTTTCCTATATTTCCACAGTGTCGAATCTAATTTCTTTGCGATGTTTTGATATAAATGAACGTAAGAAATATCGTAATGTTGCCCAGCGCGGATGCCCTGCCTCTCAGGTGGATTGCTGGGTATTGTGTGGGGGTAGGAGCAGGAGACTCACATAACTCTGTGAGTAGCACAATGCAATGTACACTAATCAACTGATGAATACAACTCCTAGATAGGCGGGGTGCTCTCCCTACTCTCTAGTTCACTCCAACTATTGTTCTCGTGTTCTCCATCTTGCCTTCTGGGGATTGTACCCAGGCATGCACTATTCTCTCTATTGAGGTCAAAGTATATGTTGTTTATCTGTTCCCCGTTATGCCTCGTCTCTCGAGCATCGTTCCTCTCTCACTTGTTCAGTTGTTTCTTCCTTCTCCCCCCCCTCGCATCTCATAATTTACGTTTATGCTCATCTGGTGCCGGCGATAAAAATACTGATAGTTCACCATACTGCGGTGGCATTCAATAACCAGGATAAATATTTTTGATTATATTTGTCAACTGATCCTTTTAAAGAAATGGCTGATGATGGCCTGACTATTCTTCCAAATGAAATTCAATTGCTCGTCTTCTCGTATCTAAAGGCACGTGATCTTAACATTCTGAGGAGAAGTTGCAGTCGGCTGAAGAATCTTGTCGACAATCATGTGGATATTCTCTACTCACGGTGAGTTTATTTCAATCGATAAAACAAACGAGAAGCGCCCGATGGCAAACATCATTTTCTTTGACATTCAAGATAACGGAAAAGGAAAAATATACACTAGTGTTGGCTGATGGAATACTCACGCAAGAGGGAATACGAAAGGGCGCGCCCTCGTTCGTATTCCATGCTATGGGAATACGAGAGAAGGTCGGCCATTTTTTCGTATTCCATGGAATACGAGCGGTTTCCATGGAATACGAACTTTTGTCAGGGCATTTGGTGACCTTATTGGCAACTAATACGGTTGGAAATTTTTATTTTGTGATAACTTTTGACGTAGAATCCGAATATCATAGTTATTTGTCTTGTTTTTGTTGTTAGACATTTTTCTCAGAAATTTTTCTGCATTTTTATTCTCACAAGTTGTCATGGCAAACGCTCGTATTCGGGGGAATAGGAAGGAAACTGCTCGGATTCCAAGGAACACTATTTTAAAATGGCATGGCCCCGTATTCATCTAAATATGAAAATTGAAGGGAGACGGCAGCTCCAATCCCCTGAGAGAATGAAATGGGGGATAAAAGTGCAACTGCTCGTATTCCATCAGCCAAGACTAATAGACACGTGCAAAATATTAATCATTTTTAGCAGAATCGTCAAAGTGGAAGTTCGTCCAGACAGGAAACAATTGTCGATTCGCTTTTCTCCTTGTAATATGGAAATGGGGTTCACGAACAGAACTTGCACGGCTGCCGTTGCAAATGTGACGTGTGTTAACTTTTTGATTGAATTATGGTGTCGCTATAAGTGACTTTAATGCAATTGACATTCGTCTAATCTCCGCGTAGTTGTTGCCTCTCATGTGATAGACAAACGCTCCAAGGAGAATAGCCGAATGACAATTGAATTGCACTAAAGTCACCGATAGCGACACACTAATGAACACATCCAGTGTACTTATCATTTTTTATCATCAATTTGCATTAAAAATGGTCATAACTATGCCATGATTGCTATCTTGATATTACTATTTGAAGAGCCATACAATAGTAATATAATATCTCAACTATTGAAGTGGTCCGTACAGGTGCTTAGAGGAGTCACGAAAGCCGATCTCAAGGAAATTGCAGCTTCGATCGTTCACAAGCCAATATCCGAAATATTCACGAGGCTTACGCAAAGGTACTTAACATGTCAGAAACACTTCCAAAAAATCGTGGCGTCAGAAACTTTATCTTTAAAATTGCAGATCACCTGGATTATTACTGAAGATATATGGCGAACTGACACAAGAAAACCTAACTCAGTTCATTCCACTACTTCCATTAACACGAAAACTCACGCTATGGTGTGACTTCTTCGAACTTTCCGACGAATTCGCGTTTGAGCATATATTTTCATCCAAGAGGCCTCTAATTATTAGCTTTTATTCCGTTGGCCAAGGTAGAAGAATGTATACTTGCACGGAACGCTTCTACAGAGGTGAGTGTCAGCTATAACAACAGAATCAATCCCATACATGTTATCGGTATCTAGATTAAAATATATTAATGAGAAATGCATATCTACTGAACAGTCAAGAAACTGCTTCAGAGGTTGAAAGCGAAGAGCTCTCATTGAACGCCTACTCCGAATATCCTCTCTTTTTAACCGACGAACAACTAACCTCGCTTGTTGATAGAAACGGAATGAAAACATTGTACGTGGGAGTGGTCGAAGGTCCAAGTCTACAGTGCATCAGGCAGACCACTCAGGTTCGATTGCGCAATTGTTAGTAGATCCCTATAATCAGTGTTTTCAGAAGCTACTCCATACAAAGTTGTCATGCCATATCGAGATCCATAAAAGATTTTTCAAAAGTCGTTTTTCTCAACTTCGAGTGAAAATGGAGGATGAGGTCATTAAATACGAAGTAAAGAAAAGGGGAAGCGAAATAAGAGAACATCATTTCCTTTATTCACTTAGTAGTAGAGAAGTGAAAGTCACTGTTGAACTTCGTCGTGCTCATACAGTTATTGTAAGCATCAATTCTGGACTGATATACGGCTAAGGGAATTTTGGCATCATTGATAATATTATAACTCCGGTCACTTTCATTTAACGATTCCCCTCTTCTCATCTATTCGTTAGTGCATATAAGTCTTTTTATGCATTCGCCGTGTCTCTAATCTACACCGTGTCGCATTTGAACTACGGTTCCCTTAGCAAACGGGATCCGGATCAGGGGTGTGTGGTAAATTTTTTTCAAAAAAATTTCAAAAAATAAATTTTTTGGGTTCATTTTTTGCAAAAAACCAAAAAAACCCAGAGGGGACGAATATCTAGTGTAAGACGCGATTTTAAGGTCAAAATATCTAGCTCTGCACTCTTATTATAGTTGGTCGGTCGTCTCTAACGTATAGAGTAGTGTTTCCAAATCAGAAACATTTAGCGTGTTCAAATTACCGATCTCGGGGTAGAACCCGTTCTACTGGCCTAGTAAGAAACTGGTCCAAATAACTGACTGTTCACACTCGCGACACCAGTTATTTGGTTTGCCAGTCCGTAACACTGCTCGGTTGACGAGAGAGTGAAGGAGATCGAGAGGGTACAGAGGGTCAGTGGGAGAGGGAAAGGAAGGAGGAAAGGCATCGGAAATTCCAATTTCGTAAATCGTAAATTTACGAAAAAAAAATTTCGTCAATTTTTCGTAAAGGCAAATTTACGAACGTTTTTACGAAATTTTTTTGTGTGTGTTTTTGGGTATTTTTATAATGTTTCCCCATTTTCTAGGTCAAGTGAGGAATATCCATTGTCGCCATAAGGACAGAGGACAGGCCAGTGGGCATAGCAATGAGCATTGCCTCCAGGGCTGCTCGTTTACGAATTTACGAATTTACGAAATTTAAGATTTTTTCGTAAATTTCGTAAATCGTAAATTTACGAAAAAAATATTTCGCAAATTTTTCGTAAACGTAAATTTTACGAAAAAAAATCGTAAATTTTTCGTAAACGTAGATTTTACGAAAACCCATTTATGCACAGCCCTGATCGGAATTACTGTCGCATGGTTGTCGCCAAGGTAGTACAAGGTAGTTGTTGCCAAGATGGTCTCTACAAGGTACACCTAGAGCCCTTCCCAATCTCCCAAGATCTTCCATCCCCTTCCCCGATGAATGTCTGTACTCTTAAATTTCCTTCATTCTCTCGCCAACCGACCAGTCCTACCGACTTGCAGAGCAAATAACTGGTCTCGCGAGTCTCACCAATCAGTTATTTGGACCAATCCCTTTTCGGCATCAAATTTTGCCCTGTCGAATAACTGCACATACCGATTTTGAAACATTAGTGTGGAGTCCATAATATGGACGCGATAGAGATTTCAGAAGAAATGCATTTGGTGTTCACTCTGTCAGCACTGTTGCACATGCATGCCAAAGCCACTGCCTCTCATCCTCTGTATCTGGTAGACAGCGTCAGAGAAACTGGTGTTGAGAGAGAGAGAGAGAGTGCTGACGGCTAGATAATGGCGAAATATTGCATGTTTCAATGAGAGTGCGACAGGGCGAACACACTCTCCGAGTGTGAATGGGTCACCGGGGTCATATGGCAAAGTAACACTTTCTTTCGAATAGGAAGAAAAATGTTCGTGTGTCCAGAGGTCCAGCTATCTTCGAACGATTCTTTCATTCATCCGCACTTTGATAATATGAACTGACGTAGGCTTTCACACGCTGTTTCTTCTCGTTATTTTTAAAAGATGGATCTCTGTACCTGTTTCAGAATTTTCCGTTCGCAATATAATACTTTGAATCATTTAGGATTTGAAGATGGCAAGTGAACCCAAGAGAACAGGGCTATCTCTCGAACAGAGCACGGTAAGAAGTTGTAGCAGTGATTTCGAAAGTGGGGATTGATCCATTGGGGAAGCACAAGAGGACCGAGCCCGCAAAAGAGAGAGTGCTCCCGCTTTGTCCTTTAACCATTACTCTCAAATGTTTTGGCAGACTGAAATGAAGATAACGTGAGCCAAAGGTTGAAATCGATCGCGTCAATTATGTTAATGTTCGCACGATTTGGGCGCGTACCAGTTATGGCAGAGTGGATTCGAAAGTGCATATAATGTTCAAACTTCTCTCTATCGCACGGTCGTCTCTATTTGTCAGAGGCAGCCGCGCGATAGTGAGAACAGAATGAAGGAATGCACTTTGGGATTCACGCGTACACATGAAGCAAGTTTAAAGGTACAGTCCGGGGCGCCGATTTTTATCGCAAACTGACATTAGGCACGGTAGAATTTGAATTGGCTAAATCGCGAATAAGATGAAAATTTGATATTGTGGCTTCATAGCGACGTTAGTTCCTAACTCTGAAAGTAAACTGCATTCTCTATTAGTCCATTTCGATACAAAAATGAGAGTAACGCCCAATAAAAGGAGCTACCGTCTCTGATGTCAGTTTGCAATACTCCCCGGAGTGTACTTTAAAGACCATTGAAGTTTTGAATGAACCCCAAGTATAAAATTTCTGCCAAAGCGGACAGAGGGCAAACGTTTTCCCATCGTGTATTGCATTTGTATCATTGTGTATTTATCAGGAAATTTACAACTTCGAGTTTGGAGGAAAGTCAACACATGTCACGGCAACCTATCACAAATCTCTATGGTTTAGAAAGGAGGATTTAAAAAAAAATTTACTCAGGAATTTCTCGTTGGACAAGACTCTGCTAATTGCTTCTATTGAGCCCGATTTGCGTCGGATAACAGGCATAAACATATTTCACGCACTATTATATGCAATGTGTGAAACATATTTTACTTCGGGATCACGAAATTTGCGCACAGATACTTCTGCACAAGACATTTCTGCACAAGACACTTCCGCGCAAGCCATTTCCGCACAACTCATAACTCCTTCCGTTTTCATTTTCATTTAATATTACCAACATGAAAGTTGTTACTCTTGACGAAAGAAATAACTCTGTTGCGTATGGCAAAACTTGAAAATGAAAACTAAACGAGTTATTCCAGAACGGCATTTGTAGCTTCCGGAACACTTTAACCCAATAATATCTTATTTCACTCCGTGCATTTGAGTAGTTGAATTGATAAACATTAAGTGCATGTATGATTCACATGACATTACTTTCCTTTGTGACATTCTAAAATGCAACTGCTAATCATCGTTGTGGGCATGCATTCCCTCAGGGAGACACGCCCACTAGAGTGGAGGGAGAGGGCAGTTGGGTGAATCTCTCGGGTAGGATCCTATTGCTCCCTTGTTTTCTCCCATATGTAATCCCTCGTTTATCTTTATATTTCTTACGCCATGCCGCTGTACATAACAGCTTTGATTGTAAACAGAGAAGGGTCGCATTATGAGCCACTTGGGTTTGTTCCTTCAGTCGGGAGTGGGCTAGAACTCTTACAGCATCTGACACTGAGTACTGTTCATATTTGAGCCTCTTCTCCTCTCTTTTCTCCATTCCACTCGAGACTCATCTATTGAATTATGAAGACACACGAATATATGGACTTATGATGATTATTGGCATTGCAGGAAGCGCATCCCGCCGTATTATTATGATATTGGTGGTTGACTGATTACTCGTTTCTATTTCGCACATATGCTCGCCTGGAAAGTCTCAGTTTGTCTGATCTCGAACATTAGCGCCAGTGTACTAACCAAGCTCCATTCTGATCCCCGCATGCTCTTTCCTACTTACCGGAGCCTGAGACATTAGGTTGAATGTCTAGGGATGAATATGTGAAGGTTGCAACCCATACTAGATAGCCATGCTCGAATCATCTTGAGCGCGAAACTATGCCGTAAACATATCGGCCGTGTGGCGCAATGGATAACACGTCTGCCTACGGAGCAGAAGATTGTAAGTTCGATCCCTACCATGGTTGTAACTTTTTGCAAAATATACGAGCGAATTTGATATCAACCCCAGTAAGGTTGAGGAAGAATAATATAATGGTGTGAGTTACGGTTTGAGGAGAAGCACGTGTTCAAATACTAATCTATCAAGCTATTGATAGCCGTTCATTTCTAGCCGTCTAAAGTCATTCCGAGCAGTCGTCTCTGCGAACTGGAGTCGAGAACCTGGAACGAAATTATACGGCTCGCAATGAGGAGAGAAGGAATAACTAAGCGTCTGTTACAAAGAGTTCGCAAATACATAGTTTATTCATGCTCATTCACGACATTACGAGATGGAGTAAACGACGGTTCCTGAAGGTTCTGGGGTCATTTTGGACTAGGAACAGGCGATTTTGAAGAGGTTTTGAAGAAGGGAGCGCTTGTTACAACGCTTCAGCAACAATGCCCTCGTAGAAGGACGAGGGCGTATATTTCAGCTCTAAATTATGTAGATGAACTGATTTTTTACAAATACAATCACCCGGATGCGTTGCTCGTAAATGTGTATGTGAAGAACTTGACCGAGGCATTAACAAAAATGAGCAACATCAGATAGTTGCCTCAACTTTGTGTGCAAATGGAGGATGAGGCCATTGAACATGATGAATATCGCGGACTGCGCCACAGGCGCAGTCCTGATTTGGCTTTGGAAGTACCCTGCGCGAACTTTTTTTCTGGTTTTCCATGAAGGAGGTTTTTGAAAATTACCAATAAATCACGTTTGCGTCAGCTTTGTTAGAAACTAATACAGAAAAAATTTCAGCCCGATTCGTTAAGTTTTCGCTGAGTTATGATCGAAAGAGTGATGTTGTCCGTTCCGTTACCGTTACCGCCACCGCCACCGCCACCGCCACCGTTATAAATTTTTGTCTCCGATTTGGCCCAAGTTTTTTTTGAGATAGTCCCCAGTTAGTTATTGTGGGGATCGAAAGAACTGG
>JACMIF010005299.1:0-10846 GCA_014805445.1 Diplogasteroides magnus | reverse complement strand
TCCAAGAAATGAGCAAACTCTCCTTACTGTGGAGCAAAATTGTCACCTCCGATTTGGCTGATTTTGACATATATGGGGTAATCGTGAGCGTAGATTCCAAAAATGGTGAGATCTCAGCGTCGTTAGTGCAAAAATTTTACACGACAGCCATTTGAAAAATTAAAAGGACTGAAAATGGGCTTCAAAACGAAGTTACAGGTCTCATTTTAATATGGTAATATGCCCTATGGATGCAAATTCGAATGCCACATCAAATTTACAGATCGGATTTTTCACCAATTTTTGACGTATTTTCGGTTTTATTTCGTGCCCTGAGGCAACGAAAAATTTTCATGTCAATTGGACCTCAGATTCGTGATCTATGGGGTCGATTTACCCTAACACCGAATTTTCAGCCCATTCTGAGACCAAAAGTTGAGAAACTGTGCAAAGGGCTGATCCACACTTACAGAAAATGTCTTTTACTGCATTGGTGTGTAGTTGTCTCAAAGGAGTGCTATACAATCTTTCGCGCAAGGGCACGAACAGAGAAAATGGAAATATATTCCTTCCAAAAGTCGATCCCTTCCTTATCCTATTGCTTTTACAACCTTATAGAAGAAATGCAACCTCAGCCGATCTATTGCATGAGATTGCGCCAGATCGTGTAACTAAGAAAACCGTTCGATGTAGAAGATAGACCAGGAGGCTCACCATCTTTGACAGACAAGGAATCTCTTTATCCGGCTCTGAAACAGACACCGCGAGGGACACGGGACCGTTCCAGTTTTTCATCTGTAACACACATGAAACTGAACAGGTGGGAAACGCAGAAGCCATAATACATAATTATCCATCAGCCACTGCAACTGTAAACAACACCTGTTGGACTATTCTCTCGTCCAGATCATCTCCACTTATGTGTAGTACAAGAGTGACTCTGTTTAACTCCTCCTCCTCCTCTTCTCTCTTGTACGCAAACTTCTTCCACAACACAGCAACTCAACCGATAAATGATGATGCTAAAGAACAAGTTGTTATTTTTCCTCTCAAGAAACCAGTTCGCTCTATTCAGCTAGATGGGGATGCGTGAAGTCGATTGTCAGATGGTTCGTCGGTTTCTGATGACAATAGACAAGAGATTAGGTAAGTGGACTTCTTATGTTTAGTCCAGATCAAAAAGTGCGGGGGATATGTGAGAAATGACTTCAAATGCTTGCCATCCAAATATTGCTCTCATCGGATATCAAAGACATTTGGCTCCACACAGAAGCCTCTTTTGTACTCCCCCGCTTTCCGATACAACTAAAGCTTCTCGAATCTGAAACAACAAATTCCCAACTTGTACAGACAATTAGGAAACTTACTTGTTCAACACGGGACCTGTATCTGCGCTAATGTACTGAAGGCAGAGATAGCCTACCAAGGCGCAGCATGGAAAGATTATGAAGAGTATGCGACGGAAGGACGCCAATCTGAAATACCGCACTTAAACTGACTGGTTATAAGCGCCCAGTTAGGAATCCTTCGTTCTAACTAAGGAATGCAAAATAATATTATGCTTGTTTATAATTAACGAGAACCCTTTTAAAATGCATTGTAATGAATTTCAAACATACCTCCCTCGGGAAGAGCGCATGGGAAGGAAGACGAGAGAGGAGAGGGCAGACAGTGAAGAAGGCTTCACATGGGCACAAAAGATAGTGGAGTGGGCGGAGAAATGAAAGATTCGTGTGTTGAATGCAAATTTTATTCCATCATATCGATTGATAACACCCCTTAACTATTGATTACTCCATTTTACTCAATAGATTCTGTTTCAGAATAAATATGTATTAACGAACGTTGCTCAGGCAATGATCATTCTTCCCCTTCGTCGCGAATGAGGTTGGTCGTGGACCGTTGCTCATTCATTGCCGATTCCCACCACTCTAATGGAAACATTTGACGAGAGATCGCAAAGAATTCGAAATTTGTCCTTCGGCTGGATATATCTCTCCCTGGCCTCTCGATCCAATACATTCCATATAGTCAACGTTGTGCACCTGTGCCATTCTTCTGTGTGTCGTTGCACCTGTACAAATGGTCCGTTGGGCAAACAACAAGATGCAATCGTGCATCGTTTTTGAATCGTCCCTCAATATCAAAATATAAAGTATTTGTTGATCCACCTGTCCGGTGGAAGAAAGCTATAGAAGACAATGAAGGGAACAATTAGCCCTTGCAAGGCAAAGGAGAACAGAGGTCAACTTGGGTCGAAATGGGTCGCGCGCGAATAAAAGCAAATCGGCGCAGCCTGCGCACAATCGAACAAATGATACAATGATTTTACTATTACATTTCACCACGTGTATCTGTATCGTTCTATCGGGCCACGATACAGTTCCTGTAGTAATGGAAAGCGAAAGAATGGACGGAACAAGCACCACGGCATAAAAAGTAAGTCCTCTTGGTGATTTCATTCCCGCGGACAAACGTATCTTCGGGGTCGAGATCACAAAAGGGCGACAAAGTAAAGCCGAAATAGAGCGATACAATATTTGTTGACCGTTCATGAACTAGAATGCAACAGTGAAGGATTGATTATTTATAATGGTTGGCAGAGGGGGTTCAAAAACGGTAAATTTGTCGTCATTCTTCTCCGCCGCGTTGTCGTTTATCATGGAGTGAGAAAACTGCGCTACGGAGAAGAATGACTTAAAATTTACCGTTTTAGAACCCCTAGTTTGCAGATTGGCTACTTTATGGGTCATGTTTCATTGGGGGTAAATCTTCAAAAGCATCTCCTTGAAAAATTACCCATAAAGTAGTTAAGTTATATACTAGTAGTTCCAAAACGGTAAATTTGACGTCAATCTTCTCCGCTGCGCGGTTGTCTCACTCCATTATAGACGGTCTCGGTGCAGAAGAAAGAGAGCAAATTTACCGTTTTGAACAAAGTACAAATCGCATTAATTGAATATTCAGACTTCATGCGCCATACTGGTCTTCGCCGTGATGTCAAGTGCACTCAGCATGCACATCAGAGATGCCGTGTATGGAATGGATTTGGAAGTTTAGCTGGTTTCGTCTGGCCTATTTTCACTTGTCATCGTTTTACGTTTGTATAGCGGTCGTCCATCATTACCTTCTTCGTTCGAACCGCGGCCTCCGGTGCCAGGACTCAAACAACCGATTCTTCTCTCCCCACCCGCTCCAACCAGGACGGAATCATCTCGCCGGATCTTCGGCAGCTCCAGTATTGCGGTTTGAATAGGATTTTCTCCCATTTCTTCTCAACTATCAACTATTTCGGAATTTTCGGCCAAGACGACTTCGGAGTAGTCCTGCACGCGAAGTAACACGACCTTCTTTGTTTTAATTGTTCTTATTATTGCCCCATAGTTTAGCTTAATTTATGCCTTATTAAATATATAAATTTATTATAATTTAATTCATTCCCCAATCGTATTGCCGTAGGATACACACTTAACTTCAGGGGTTACAAGGGGTTTGCCAGTGCACTCTTTTGGCCTTACAACTTTCTGTATATTGTCCTCCTCGATGAAAAGATGTTCATCGTGGATAGTTTTTTATCGGAGGAGCAAAGAAAAATATTTATTAATGAATTTTAGACAAGCGTGCTTGTAATATTCATGATATTGTATTATAATAGAAGATGATCGTTGATGTCTCCTTATATTGAAGAGTGATAACTGACAACTGAATTCTTTTCTTATTGATAGCATTCTAAATGCCTATAGATACCTTATTTTGTTCCGGATTTAAATTTCCTGCAGCTAATCATTTCCTTAATCGCATTGGAATACGACGGCGTATATGAGATTAGAGAAATGGAATGTACGATGGTATGAGACGGAAAAAGACAAATGCAGGTGCAGCCCAGTGCTGTAAAGATTTTCTAACACTTGGGTACTAACTTAGCGCGGTTGTCTCACTCCACGATAGGCGACCGCGCGGCGGAGAAGAATGACGTCAAATTTACCGTTTTTGAACCCCTGGTCCTAAGGTAGACGTTGCACTTACTTATATACGGCAGTTATAATGCGATTAGGATCGCTACGCATCCCACGGGCAGTGACATTGTAAACGTTGGAATGGTGATCTTAAAGGGACCTTGTCACGATTTTTGAAGTTAGCCTTATATGAGCGCACAATTCTGAGCAGAAAATATGTTTACACTTTTATTCAGAAATCGCTCGCATTCGAGATATAGCGACTGGACGCGGCGTCCAGGTACCAATCGCTCCGGGTACCTGTATCCCACCTGTATTATAGTCTTGCCCATTAGATTCCTATGCAAGGTGCGTGTACGCTCGCTCATGTAAGTAGCCTTGATGAGAGTTTATATGAACATCATGTGAGATCAAACGAACTTGTCTAAGATTGTAAAATGTGTGAGCTATTAGAGCCACAATCAATCCATTGACAATACAAACATCCTTCAGTGAGAAATGTATAATAATGCTGGAAACGAGAACGTACAAATATCGCCGAGAAGGCAAACAGGTCCATGTATACACTTGGTCTGTTATAGGCAATCCAAGGTGTGTCGCATTCCAATATCCACTGCATTTCGGGTGAATTCTCAAAAATTTTGCATAATATTCGCCTGACGATCAGTAAATAAAAAGGATATTACATGTCGCAACTGCACTGAGGGAGTCAGAGATCGCGCAAAATAACAACAAAAATGGCGGTATGTTAATTATGACGAAGATCGATAACTGAGTGCCAATATACTTTGCCTGTAAAGAAGTTTTATGTGGTGAAACCTTAGTGAGTTTGGCCACATGTCCAGGCAACAGAGCACTTTGATGGCGATATAAGAAGCAGAAGACACATGCAGTAGCCATTTGCGTGAGCACAAGAACCGTCGCACACTGAAATGAAATACGGGGGTGCCATTTATATTTGCGCCGTAATGGTGAAGTAACTTTCCCTCTCCCAATCATTGTATAGGCGCTAGAGGAAAGAGGTAAAGTTCTACAGGATTTCATAGGTCAACCAACAAAGCCCTCGGAGAAATATAAAACAAATTGGGGGAAGAATAAAGCAAACGTGACTAAATCCTCAAGTCTTTGGAAGTGGGTAATTTTTTTATAGCGCTAACATTCGGAAAGATTTCCTTTGCAGACGTAAGGTAATATTTGATTTATGTATTAGGGTGTCCCACAAATAATGAAATTTTTTTTTACTTGAAAATACTGTTCTATTTTTATCATTGATCGGCGCATGAGGTCTTATTGCTTGATGATGTGCAACCATGGCACAATGTTCTTCAATATGCCACGCGCTCCGCCCACGCGAGCATAAGACGGCTAAACTAGACCCATTTAACCAAGCCCCGCCAAGTCACATATCTCGATATTCTCTTTCATCACTTCCGCTCTGGCAGAAAACTGAAGGCCGCCCACGCTTATGTGGTATAGGCAGTTGGTCCTGACGCGCGCTGTCATACTGCGGCCCTTTTATGGTACAGCCGCTTCAATGAAGGAGACTACAGCCTGAAGAACAGGAGACGTGACGGAGGAAGAAGCGAGGAAGAAGAAGGTCGTTCTCGCTACATTGACGTGGTATCCAGGCAGGAGTGTCGGTATTCTGGAGACCGTAGTACACACTCCCAAGACCACCATCCACTGGCACCTGATGAGGAATGCACGGAAATCTACGACATGTTGTATAAAACAGAACCTTTTGGGTGCTCAAAAGAGGGCTCGAGGGGTCACGTGCTAGAGCAACCTCTCCCATTCCTAAACCAAAGCCTGGTTCCATCAAGTTGCGGCACGCAATTAATAAGTGACTCATTTCCTATAATACACCGGACCAGCACCTGGCTAGCTAAATGTTTAACGATACAACCGGTCGACATAGCGGGCGTGCTTTTGAAGAAAGTCTTCATCCATTTGAGGTTATCATGCCTTGGATTCTTCAACAATCATCTACTTTCATAGGGGAAATGTTCTAGTCGGCTTCTTGAATACTCCAATAAATACACTAGTGGATACATCTAATTCAATTAAGGTCTGCGCTGTCATCGCCGAGACCAATCACTACATGTTCATGTTTGAAGTTCTCGCGTATATCATTCCGTTCATGGTCGACATCAAGAGTTAGTATTATTTTCTGTTTTTTTTCGAATACAGGGGGAATGACAATGCAATTTTTGCCCTGTCCTACCTATATTTTACTTATCTAGATATGAAAAGGAAACAAATTTTAATCAGGTCTTCCTTCCGCCGTTATGATGGGCCATACGACATCATTGCAAGCAACCACTGAATCATACTTTCTACGCAAACTGAGTTGTACCGCGAATAAAACATTCGTCTTTTATTGGGGTATTATTATAAATGGCAAATTAATTCTTTTCCAGATTTGATACCTGCACAATTGCGCAAGGAATATTGAAAGCGAACACGGCAGCACCGTAATAGAAGAGTCGACGGTCGATCCGGCTCTTCAATTCCCAACGTCTACTCTGAAGCAAAGAATAAAGACTTGCCGGGATCACGACATTTCCGCACATATCACTTCCGCACACAGTGAAAAACATCATTTCCGCACACATCATATCCGACAATTATCACTTCCGCACACTGTCAGCGCTGTTTCCACAAACTTCGTTGTGGTCATAGAGCTACAGTGTGCGGAAGTGATATTGTGCGGAAATGTCGTGATCCTGACTTGCTATAGCTGATGTTCAACAGTGTCGTATGAAACTATCTAACATAATACACTGTGAATTATTGGCACAAACATGTTCCAACCTTTACTCCAACACTCTAGTACCGTATAGATACTAGAGTGTTGATTATAAAGATTGTAAAGATTGTAACCATAAAACACTGAAGATTTTTTTCAAATACGAAAATTATTCCATATGCTCAAATATTATATATCACTAATTTAAAGTTGCTCAAGTAGAAGATGTCAGTTATTAGCGAACCTTATTTAGCTTCGTATGGGGGCGCAGCCTCAGTGCAGTGACAACGTACAGAAACAGGGAAATGACACCACCGATGACCAGATAGAGGGTGCAGATGAGACCGCGTTTGATCTGATAGTAAAGCCTCGGACCAGCCCCGGCACGGCGTGGCAGCCCCACTAAAACTGATTGGTGGGGGCTGCCACGCAGTTTTGGTTCGTGAAATAGGCTGTCCCTAGTAAATGCAGTTTCGAATATTTTTAAATATTTGTTATCACCAAGTCAACGCGTTTATCGACCTTTTTCCGACCAATAAAAGACAATTTGTCGCCATTGAAGAAGGACAAAATTGTTTCACGAGTAATCATTATCAATTATTTAATTGAATACCTCCTTACCCCTGGATACAAGGAGTCGTCTTGTTGAGTAACATAGGTCGTGTATCCATTTGTATTCAGACGAATCATAAATGTTGGCATGGCGAACTGTTCCCAGTAGGAGTACGCGGGGAAGAGAAGAGCGACAAGAATCGAGGCTGGATTGAAGTAGCGCCAGAACTGAGAACTTGAAATGGTCATCCGTTTTTTTATGTATTTCTGGTGAACGCTATTATGTTGTTATTTTTACGAAATTGCTCTCTTGCACACATGAAAGATAACAATCGCTCCGGTGTAAGATCGGCAGTTATTTTACCCCCTGGATGGTAGTTTCAAAAAAATCTAAATCAAAACTGCACTCCGCGGTAGAATAACTACCGATCTTACACCGGAGCGGTAGTTGTTTTTTTGTGTGTAAAGCAGTATGCTCCGGTAGTCATCGTATTGCTAGTTGAGTACGGCAGATTTTCAAAAGAGTGGGCGATGATAGTTAGCATCGTACTATTCCAACGATTCCTTCGATTTCCTGCGGTCTACCTTCATTCCTAGCGATCGTCTCTGCGAAGAGAGAGACGACCGGGCCAATGAGGAGGCTGATACGAAATGAGTGTCGTTTTGCTATTGGGATCTTTGTGCCAACACTGATTTTCGACATACTTTCTTGTGCACGGTGGTGAAGACGATGGCCGTACATCGATTCAACGCTATGAGAATGCAGATGATGTCCTGGACGGCGGGAAGATAGAAGAAGAGGCTGAAATAGCCATCATTTGCTACTGGGAAAACCGAAACGCATTCATTCTCAGTGCGCTCTTATCATTATTTATTAGCCAAACAACTGAATGTCAGTTCAAAGGAACATAAATGACATAATGGCAACAATTATCGAAGCCCGATCAGTCACAGCTACTGTTGAAGAATGAGAGTTTTACGTATTTTTTTACCTTAGAGTAATTGTTATCGCAAACATTCTGCAGCTTTTTGAAGGTTCATTTTAGGGTGCCGCCTATGAGTCTTTTAGCGCATTCGTCGCGTCTCTGCTCTCTGAGGAGCGGTTGTCTCTAAAGTGCAGAGGCAATCGCTCTTCACAGAGCAGAGGCACGATGAATGCACTAGAAGACTCGTATGCGACACCTTGTTCATTGTTATAGTGAAACACACCCGACGGCAATCCGAATCCAGACAGAGTGTGAAATTCGTTCGAACAGTCCATTGACCATGGGAGACAGAGGTATTCGGAACAGCAGAATGGAATTGGCTACGGCCAAGAGGTCCTAAATTTCCACTTGAAATGACTTCATAGCATTTTCATCAGAAATGAATGTCCGTGACCATCTCAGGTATTTGAGCAACACCTGCCATTCACCAACTGCATTCTGTGGAGCCGGGACTATCACGAATAACTAACCATGACAGCACCAATCAAGAAGAATAGGTAGAACGGTGTTCGATACTCATATTTGTCGCGATTCTTCAAAAATATTCACTAATTATTTGAAAGTAACGCCTCTGCCTTCACTAAAGATTGCCAAACTTGATAATGTAAAGATAGAAATTCACCCGAATAATCACGAAGACTTCCAAGCAGTAGAGAAGTACAAAGGGCAATGAGTAGAGGTTTTGAAATAAAAACACGAAGTCAATCACGTTCATTGTACACGTACTGAAATATTCATTTCGAATTGGTTCATTTTAGGCTTTCTAAATCGGAAGTAGAGTGCATTCATCTGTTGTATGATTCAAGAGGAGCGGTTGTCTATTGTATGAATGAGGCTACAGCTCCTCGAGAAACAGACAACAGGCGAATGCACTCTACTCCCGATTTAGAAACCCTAGTTCATTTACATGAACAGTTAAATTGTTTCATCCAAAGTAAGTGACGATAACGGAACAATGGGATGCTGAGTTGAACCTCTGGTTTATAAGCTCAGTCTCTTCCTCTTTACATAAGAAGAGTAGGAGACGAAAACGAAGTAGAGATTCAGGATGACAAAATTTACATTTATGACATAGCTTTCCTTGACAATGAAATGTGTTGTGCATGAGTCGTTGCATTATATTTGGACAGACAATAGATGTCTTCCCCCACTACATATTGCTACCATTTCGTGAGTAATCAAACACCATCTTCTAGTATGTATGATGACTCAAAACAGGAAGAAAAGACAAGATACTTTGCATGACGTCTCATGTACTTAATCTATCTTTAGAGCTAATGGAACATAGATATTAAAAAATGGGTAAATAGATTATGTGTAAAAGTGCACACCCGAAGAATATTCACCAACAGTTACCTCGTGAGATTTAAAGTGCAACAATTAACGGGTCAAAGACTGGTAAAACGATTACAAGAATGAGCATCATAATTCATTGTGCACCGGAAGGCATTGGATTATTCGATGTAAAGATGTTAAAGAGAGATATCATATGTGTCAGGAGTTCAAAAACGGTAAATTGGTCGTCATTCTTCTCCGGGGCGCGGTTGTCTCACTCAATGATAGACGACCGTGCGGCGGAGAAGAATGACGACAAATTTAGCGTTTTTGAACCCCTCATATGAATACGCTAATTGTACGTGAAGGGCAAAGACAAATAAAAAAATTTAATCTTGGACAGGAAGTTCAATAAACAATATGGTTGGAAATTAATGCGGCTGTCCAAAGATCAGACGAATGAGAAATCCGTTTTACTAAAGATTTGGAAGTCCCTCTGTGCGTTAGGCAAACCAAGTTCACTTTACATTACAATGCCAAGAATTGAGCCAACGAATAATTAAAGTTGGCTACTGGAAAATGAATTAATTGTGTAATTTCGCGATGAACTGTTAGACAAGAGTTGTCAGAAAACCCATCTTCAATGTTTTGGTGCGACTAGTGTTTATAATAATAAAAAGAATAGTTCAGCTTGCTTTGTGAAAAGAGACATTGCAAAAGAGGGTTCAGTTTCTTGTTTCGAACATTAAAGGTGGTACTCCTTGAACGACAAACAAGGCGTAGTCACCTTCTGAACACCGGAAGTAATTCCGATGTCGGTCGAACTTCGTCATTACCCGGGCTGAACTTGAACCGTCGGTACTTCGGGTGGCGGGTTGCGCGCACTACCACTCCTCCATGAGACTACGCACGCCCACGCAGTCTCATGTGCAAATGCAACATCACTGTGCTGCTGTACTGTTTCACTTTCTGTCTCTCATGATGACACCAATAATCTGCCCCATAATCATTAACGAAATTCATCCAATTCTGACAGTTACGAGGCTGTTTACTATATAGTCAACTAGATCTGTTTCCAGCATTTGAAGATATTTTTCGAAAGTTATACTTTCCGAAGAAAGTATGCAAGCGTTCACGGCCAGTCTTCATATCTCGGCAACAACCGTCCAACACCAATCCTAAGGGTCATGACCGAAGGAATCACATCGTCATTTCGAAACGCTCAGGGAATGCCACAGGTCGGTGAGAAATCGGAGAGAGGAATTGGCCTGAAAAGACTTGCATACCCCCATTGAGTATCTTCATTCATTCTCACTCTCCCTCTGATGGACAACGAAAAATTTACCGAT
>JACMIF010005298.1:0-10846 GCA_014805445.1 Diplogasteroides magnus | reverse complement strand
TTCACCCCATACCCCAAATCGACCACGAGGAATTCAAAAATATCAAAAATCTGCTAAGTTTTGGGGAGCCGCAGGCTCCCCAACCTTAGCAAATTTTTAATCAATTTGAATTTCCGACTTAACTCAAGCGATTCACGTCTCAGCGAGATGCGTTTGGAGCTTATCCTTAACACCCACAATCCACTTTTTTGTTCATAGTCCGAAATTGTTTTGTCCTCATTGGTAGGGTGGGTACGCCGATAATAGCTGATCTACCGTAAGTTGCCATCTTATGACTAATTGGTCCCAATACCCATAGCCAACACCGTATAAAAATAACTTCAGTCTCCATTCCTGTATAATGGTTTTGCTATTTTGCATAAGTCACATTTCATTAACCGCGGCTCACGGTGATTTTTGACCATGACCTGGGGTTCATGGTGCGACCTTGGCCTTCAAAAATCTCAAATGTTCCGAAGAAGAAAGAAATGATCGTGCAAAGCTATTGTGCAATAACCAGGTGTGGTTTACTCTTCAAAAAAGTATACTCCATTCTGATCCTTGATCGAAATTTTTTCGCAACATGAACGCCCGTAGTTCATGGAATGTAATTTATGCAAAAAAACCAGGAAAAACATTCTACAGGAATGGAAACTGAAGCTATATTTATGCGGAGATGAAGGGGGAAGGTAAAGAGAAGCTTGAGATCGTCGGCAAAGAGGTATGGAGTAGAAGGACAGCTTCGAAAGAACTTAGACTTACGACTTCTCTTGCGATGTCCCCGTTTGGCCTAATTACACCTTACATTAGGTATGGATGTTTTTTTACATCCAAATCTTCCGAGGAGCACCTAGATGCTTTAACGATTGCTGTTTCTGATTACTGTAATTTTTGTATTGAAGAGCACACATTAGTCCAATAACAAGCCATACTGACCTTTATTCTCTAAAAGAAATTACGCTTACGACCTCTGTTGCGGCCCTCCTTTGGCCCTTTTAAACTTGCACCCAATTTCCCTTGCTTTCGCTAATTCGAATGCACTTCCACAAACTACTGGGGCCGTGTATAATAGCCGTGGCCAGTCAATAAAACTATCTGGTGCTGTTCTAAAAATATGCATGAATATTCTAAATAATCGTTTTGTTCGTACAGTGTATTTTCTAGCTATAAGTTCTCGATGATAGAGCCTTGGCGCCAAGCGCCCTATTATCTATTCATCCTCTTTAATAGGCCGTGGTTGGCGAATTTAGACGAAAGGGCCTCAAACCCGCTCGGGAGTATACCAATTACCTATTGCTACTTACGGTTTCGAGAACGCACAATCCAGTTCTCGTTGTTGGTAGTTTATGAGATTTGGCCATGAAACGATAATCGCTTTTATTATTGTGGAAAACAAACTTGATATGCCGAGTAAACACACTCCATCTGGCTGACGACTGTGCACTCTCAGATTTGCGTGCTATTTCGTCGCTTCTCTGACAATTAGCCATGATTTGGAATAGATTTCACGCTTAACATATAGAGGCTGACTTTCAATTCCGTTTACCACAATAATAGCTGCATAGAACTGCAAATCTATCAGAACTCGGTATTTTGGACTACAATAAAACAAATGGTCATTGCGCTGTTGTGTTTCGCGTTTGGAGTTGCACGGTCAGACTGAAAATTATATACGGCTATATATGAAAATCTAAAATCCTCTTCTTTTCATATCGCTCTAGGTGTATGATCTTCATGAGTCTCCGGCTTCGGCCTTCCATTATTATACGGTTTCGGGAGCCTTGAGACCGAATCCAGTTCTTATACGGATCGCGAAATTTGGCCACTCTTTCTTCTCTGTCGTCCCTCAGCGGTCAATTTGTATGGGTTGGCGAGGCACCAAAGGACTCCTCTCTCCTTTCATTGTCAATTATCCCCTCAATCCTCCCCCTCTCATTCCTCCAACTCTCAGAGAACTATTATATGTCTAGCAGGCCAGGTAATGCGCATCCTGACCGAACTGTTATTTTCCCAGTACGCTCTTAATGGTTTTTATCATTTTTGCATGATATTTCGTCGATTTCAATATGTTTCAATTATGAGTTATATAGGCATGGGTAACAGTTCAGTTGCATTGTAACACTGCTTAATGAGAAAGAAAACGCTGGTAGATTTATTTAGTGGGTTTGTCCGCCTTCCGCAGGGAATTTGCCTTAGGGATTCTCAGTGAACATTTGTACGCACCTTCGGTCTCACTCTTCCTTCATTGTCAATTATCCCTCAATTCGCCCTCTATCCCCTTCTCATCCCCTTTGAGTGACTGCTCTTACTTTCTGGAATCTCAGGAAATCCACCAAAGGTTCCAGTGGCTGTCATTCTCTTCCTGATCATACCTGTTGTTTTGCGCACGAAAACGGCATTTTCCCACCTATTGTGAATATATTTTTCGACTATTCCCGATTTTTAACAGACCGAAAAATGACCACCAAGTTCTTTCTTTGATGTTTCATTGGAGAGTTAAAAAAGGAGAAAGTTCCCTCCCCCGTGGAGGTCTTTTCTTTCCTGATCGCTTCCGTACTGAGGGCGAAATCAGTTCAAGTGGCCACACTCTTCTGACTTTTCCTACAGCGCAACACTTCAGATCAGTTGAGCGACCTGATTTCTCATCCAGGAAGTCTCCTTTTTCGAGTGGAATCTTCTGAAATGCGTAGTAATAGTGACATGAGTCTATTTCGGACGAAAGATATTTGACCCAATGGTGAAATTTCCTGATTCGCCTAGAGAATGTTTAGGAGGATGGTTCACCAGTCCATTTCACCATTAGTGCACAAATGTCCTTGGCGCTCCGTATTTCATCCCTATTTCATCATCGTAGCGTAAATGTACATGTCTTGCTGTCCACTGTTGAGGAGCTGTTCTAATGACAAGAACTCAGTAAAAAAATGAGGACAAGAGCATTAGATATCGGCTCTCGTGATCTTTACATTAGCTGCAGTTACACATTTTCCTTCCCCTGTTCTGATTTCGCGAGTACCCGCGCTTTCCAGTTAAGTTTCACCTCGAATTCAAACGCTCAACCTATTCAGCTTCTCCCATTTATGAGAGGAAATTTCTATAGATCTTAGAAAAATATCAAAAATATTCTCTCATCATGAACACCGACATTAGTGTTGCTAATTCGAGGAAAAAAATTTTTAAAAAAAAATTTTAAAAAATTACTCATTCGTCTAATATCTGTGTCTGCGATCACGGAGTTTAGACGAATGAGAAATGCACTTTTTTAATTGTTCATTTGTTCATTATTGCCTATGAAACGAGGCCTCTCACTTTTTCCTGTTTGCAATGTATGAATATGCATACGAGCCTATCTGCCGGGTGACAAACAGAAGCCTGCATCAATCATTCGCAAGAGTCAAACTCACAGATAGATAGCTATACTTTCGTTTCCATTGTAGTTGAAAGGCCCACAACATTCGCTTATGTTTCACCTATAAAGCTACAGCTTTAGTGATACATATGGGTTTCGGGGATCTTCTCACCACTCCGGTGCAAATTTGTCACTACACAGTTCCCTTTCACCTCCGTTCCCTAATTCCCATGGCCGAGAAATGCGCACCCCCTCCTCATCTCATCCCTTTCACATAATTGTGGCGTGTCGTCTAATACCCCGCAGGTGTGGAGGGGCGAAAGTCATTTTCACTTTCGTGGAGTCACTACTTGGTTCAATCATTCATTCATTCATTCACTCGTCTTGGATCTCTCTCTCTTGTAATAGATATCCAACTGTTCATCCGGGATTGACTTCTTTTCCACGACTCGTAAGAGTAAATTCGTATGAGAAATGAATTGTTATTTCGCTCCGCGACTCCGTTGCATGAAGTTTTTGGTATTTACAACTAACGCATCTTATCTTTGAGAAGACATCTTTTGATACCATTTAATATACGTAAGAGCCTTTATATCATTGAATACATTATTTCTTACATAATTTCTTTGAAGCCTGAAAAATACTTGTACTCGGAACTGTTTACAGTCATATATTTAGAATAATGCTTAATACGGGATCGGTTTGAAATGCTTTTGGAATATCCTAGAATACCGGCTTTTGATGAGCTTACATATTGAATGTTTTCAAACGAAACGTTAAAGCTTATTTGCAACGTCAGAGCATCTCCACATTTTTGCCTTCACAATTTTTTTCGATCTTGTGCTTCTACATTAGTTTTTCATGGCGCAGAACATGGGATTTTCTTACTTCTTGGTGTATCAGGTTGAAAAGTAGTGCTATAGAACAGCTTTTTATTGTTGTTCATGTAATAATTACATAGCGGCTATGTATCGATCGTAGAGTCAGCTGCTTCACAGAGAGATTTCGAATGCCAGATGAAGTGAGCAGCATCGATGCTCTTATTGATATTGACCGTTTGCTTTCACTTGCATTAATCGGTGTGGGCGAGTGTGTGATCTCTTGTAATACTTTGCGCAAAGATAGACTTTTCAATAGGGTGGGGAAAGGAAGGCAATTATTGACAGCCGTTTTTCTAGCCGTCTCAACTTCATTCCTAGCCCTCGTCCCTCGTTGCGCGGTGACGACCGCTAGGAATGAAGTTTAGGGTGTTGGAAAAACGGCTGTCAATAATTGTCTTACTTTCTCCACCCTACTTTTCATCTAAAACGTTTAATTTTCGCGCCAGTTCTCACGGCGGACAGCTCTTTTTGGCCTACCCTAATGGAGAACCGACAATTGCGGGTGACCTCTGGCGGTCTTTCTTATTCTTTGGCCCATAAGTCGGTGCGAGAGGGGGGGGGGGGCGAATATTCCATCGGAACGGCCCGGGCGGAGATTTATAGTGCTCAAGAAGTTGATTGATGGGGCACACATACACTCACTCTGGGAATGACCCTTTGCAACCATCCGGAGTTGCTCCAACCAATGAATTGTAGCTAGTGAGCGTTGGCGTTTGGTTCGCAGTACGATTTCTTTATGAGTTATGCTTCATAGAGGTATATCTTTAAATATATGATTGCATTGAAACATAGGCGAAAAGTAGCCAAATTGCCAACTATAGTGAGCGGTCGGAGGAAACAGATTTAGGAAGACCGTTCGTCTCAGACATTTACATCGCAATTCGGAACTGAGAAATACCTCTGAAACCATACTATATGTACCAATGAGTGATTGTGACCACAATTTTATGGCTTTATTACGACGTTAAATTAGACTAGGGAATACTAACTCCTATATTGGATTAATCTGGTAGGAGTTGCTCCCGGACGTTCGGAACCGGCCAAAAAAGAAGTGCGATTGACCCATCTGGAATTAAAGAACCATCCCGAAAGAGTTTCCCAGATGATTGTCACTAATTTCTGCTCGGAGGTCTCACACGTCCGAAGCTAGAAAAAACAATCGGACGAAAATACGTGTCCTGGAGTTTCGGCTATCCCTGATCTGTATAATCTCCGAGGGCTAATTCCCGATAGATAACCGCTCCATAGAGATTAGACGAATGAGAAATGCTCTTTTTAATAAATTTTAGAGTCACTACGCTCTGCCCTTCGAATCATCGCGAGATATTTTGGCAAACAATGCGTCATCAGACGTGACAGCGGCGTTATGGAAATTAGCACCAAAAATATGGCACAGTACGATGCACCATGCGATCTCGGCTCACAATCAGATGAGAATTCGAGCGTGGCGGAAGCAAACATATTTTCATTAAAGGTGCAGTGAAGGTGTGCAACAGTACATTCGAACAGTGTATTATCATCCTGTGTGTCATATTTTTATAGCGTTATGACGCAAATATCCACTTCTGTAAACCACAATTGAGGGCTATGCTATGTTCCCATTCTCTCTTCATTCTGACTCTCACTCTTAGTCACTACGCTCACCACAATACATTTGCAATTTATCGGCAGGCGTTCATTTCACCACCAAACGACAATTTACATTCTTTTATTCAAATTTGACTGCGAAGGTTATGTTTCAATGATCCCATATCTCCAAAGTTATAGCTTTCATGAAACTTGACCAATCTAAGTAATTGCCTAATATGCGAACACTATAGCGCATTCACGCCTTATGTATCTCTTCTTCCCCCCTGACCTCTTATGCCCAATCCCCCGGTCACCCCGCCCATCCCTCTTGATTGCTATCTTTACTGCCACCGCTGCTGCCAGCCGTCAAATATTTCTCAGTTCCGCTCGCCTGTTCCGCGGTTCCGCCCTCTTGGGACCTGCGCTGCTTATCCCATAGTCTACGTCCCATTCCGTCGTTCCACATGCGTCCCAATTATTCCAATCAACACCGCTTTCACCACATTAGAGCGTACCGGTAAATTCAAGAGAGCCGGGGAACAGTTTTGAGCAACGAGAGAAAGAGAGATGAAATAACGAGTGAAAAGAACTTGCCTCGGGCGGGATTCTAGAACTTTTTAATTGCATAAATGCCTTTTGTATTACTTTACCAGTGAAAGAACGCTTAGATCTAGGAGCTTGACTAGTTTCGCACTCTGTTGAATAGCTGAACTGACTTTTGCAGAGAAATTGGCTTTGCAGAATTGCGCTTGATCAACGATATAGACTATATCATATAGAATTTCCGCTCTCGTTGAGACATATCTGTTTTGTATTGAAAATCGATTTCGTTGAAAAAATTCACACGAATTCGCTCTTTCTTCTTTGCTCTCTGTTGAATGTCTTTGTTGAAAATCACAATAAATCAATATCTCCTTGAATGTCCATTCGCTACATCTTTATGTGGTGAAACATAGATCCAGCACAGAATCCTGATTTCCTGCTAGAAATATTCTCCTCAAACTTGGCTTTGTTGAAACTGTCTACTTCTCATAGGTAGATAATTGCCCCAGGACCGGTGGTGCAGCATTCATTTGTTTGGAATAGTGAGCCCTGTGCAATTATCTTCCCTATAGCCGCAACTTTATTTTGCTATGTCAGAAGAAAAGGGTGAATGGCCGGAGAACGATGGATTTTCGTACACGTTCGTTTACCATGGACAACTTTTTTAGACTGCGAACATGCCAATAGATAGGATGGGACACCAATAACGCGAAGTAGTTTTTTTAAGAAATCCATCTTCCCCGTACACTTGGAAAACAACAATTGTTGCACGCAAATGGTCACAGCCTGTAATTTGCTTACACTCAGCTGCTTAGAAGAAGTCAGACCGCGCTGGATTGAAAAGGGGACAGAAAGTGATGGTCATGCATAATTCACCCTCTTGTCTTCGGTAAAACGGCAGAATTATTAGGGAAAACGTTACAGTTACATTCCGGCTGGAAAGCCCTCCCGGGATGAATGACAGTAAACGGTGGCTATACACAATTAATCCTTAGGTCTCTTAAAATGGATTACTCTCAGTCTTTTGTAAGGAGCTCTTCTCAGTCCGGTTAGGTGCAACCGCACAGGTGACACTAAATGCCGGTTGCGCACAATTCATCATCCTATATTACTCCCCTTCCTTGTGTGGACAGCCGACGTATTGTCCAGACAGCCGGCCGGCTGCAACTTTTTGCACGCGTGTACCGGCTATTGCGCAAGGAAAGAAGCAGATGGCCAATACTGGCTATTCAACCAGGAACACCTACTCCCTCGTGAAACGGGTTTGCATTTCCAGGTTGCAAATTTGTGATTTTAGTATAACCCTGTAATCTGACTACTATCCCCTACGGTTAGCACCTGAGTGATAAAAAATATTGCGCAAGGAAGCAGATTACAACGGCTAATAAAATGCGGTATGGAAGGAAATTCTGTGCGACTTCGTTCCCATTGTTGCACAATAATACGAATTTACATAAATACCTTCTTTTTATGAAATAGCAAATTCCGTTTGAGCATCTGTCTTCTGGGGAAGAGAAAAATCCAAAAAAACGCACAATACGCTTTGTCCCGGCAATCTCACCAAATTTCCCGTCGTTTATGACATGAAAACAGCCTTCAAGATTTTCGACTTATCTATCTTTATTTCAGCGAGAACGTTGGTGGTGATCCCTCCTCATTTCCCTACGACTTTTGTTTCAACAACGTTATGACCTTTCTGTTGGCCCATTCTTGATTCTGGTTGCTCCGCACACAGGAAATAATCGGACAAAAACTGTCGGTTTACAATACGCCAATTTCAAACGTTCAGTGACGACAGTTTGAAACTGTATGATGTCCATTAGTTTGATATTTTTACTTGGGAGTATCCTCTCTCGCTCTCTGTATTCCTGGTCCGGGTGATACTAGACTTGCTCTTTCGAATGAGCCTGTTCTCGAGGCGCATTTGCGTTCTATGACGAAAGATGCGCAGCTGCTATTTCTTTTAGTTTTCGCGCATCCCATCTTCTTCTTCATCTCTCCTCTATTTATCGTCTCGAATCACTGATTTGTCCGCTATTAAATATATTATTAGCTTTTTGTTTTGTTTTTAGTCAGTCTGATATTCCAATATTGAGATTTTCTTTCCATTCGCGTGCGTTTTGTCATTTGTGTTTCACCGTCTCGATATGATCCCGTGAATATCAATCTGATTCGATGTAAATACTCCTTCTTCTTGGTTCTATAAAATACCTGAATGTAAACTGAATTTCAGTTCCCTCTCTACTACAGCCCCAGTCTTGATGGTCTTCCTATCAAGGGAGGCGATGGCCTCCCTTCTTCCTCTTTTCTTCTTCTGCGTTCCAAGTCTTGATGCGGCACCCAGTCAGCGTGGCAAGTGCGCACTGGACTGCTACTCGAAATGTCTGGCGGCAGGGACTGTGAGTGCCATCTTTTCTGTCACAATTGCGCAAATGTCAATTTCCCAAAAAGAAGTGACATTTTCGCAATTGTCATGACATATTAGTCTTGGCAGATGGAAAACGAGCAGTTGCACTTTTATCTCCATTTCATCCTCTCATGGAATGAGAGCGGCGTCTCCCATAATTTTAATATTCAAATGATACCAAGCGGCACTTGTCATATAACATCTAATACGAGCGATTTTCGTTAGCGGGGCGAAAAAATTCCAAAAAAATGAACTTTAGTAAAACAACCCTGGAAGCGAACTATATTGCAGTGAATTTTTGATAATCAAAATTTAAACAGCAGCAATAGTGAAAATAAGTACGATATTCGGATTCTACACCAAAAGTTATCCCTGTATGTAAATTTTCAACAATCTAAGTTTCTAATAAGGCCACTAAATGCCATGACAAACGCGCGTATTCAGGGGAATACGAAGGGAAACCGCTAGGATTCCATGGAATCCTATAAAATGACCGCTTCGCTCGTATTCCATGACCATGGAATACGAGGGAGACGTGCACTTTCGTATTCCCTATAGCGCGAGTATTTCATCAGCCAACACTATGACATATATGCTTGAAATGGGTGCGATATTTGCAAATTTCGGTGTTAGACGAAAAATGTGCCTCAATTCCATCTTTATTATCATCTTTTTCAATTTTTCTCGAAATTTGGCTGCAGCGCAAGTGCTCTTTGTTGGGCAAGGAAGTCATTGCTCACAATCGACGCCAATCATCGTTAAAAATGACTTCCTTCCTCAATTTCCAAGTCGATTAGTTAAATTTTTGAAGGGTAAAGAGCATTTTGCTGCAAGGTCGCCTTTGTTGGAGACTTCTATCTTTGTCAGTGTAGCCTATGTGCCCTAACGGTCCGAGTTGATAGCCCGTTTGCCACACTGAGACGTTTACAGCCGCGAAAGCTGAGCAATCTTAGCAATCTGGCACACAGTGGGATGACGGTCGTGGGATTAGTGCGGTCTCAATCATTCCACCCGCGGTCTTACAACCCCTTCCCAATTTCCCTTTGTCGGTTTGTTCAAACGGCAGTTCTGTAGAAGAAAGAGGGGATAGTTCCTCAACAATTTTGTACTCGAGCCAGCAATCAGTCTCACAAATGAGGAGATAACTTGGAAATAAGTGTCTTTGTCTTTGACGGCTGGCTTAGGGTAGTTAGACCAAGATAGTGACAATCGTTCAAAAGACGTAATGAGCGTACTGGATATAAAAGATCCTTTAGGAATCCTAAATTAGGATCCAGAAAGTTGATAATCGGCAGCATATGCCTACGTAAACGTGAACACTGCCGGCTTGAGCAGTACGTGAGGATGTCATGGAGGAATTTGGCTCCTTGAGATATATCCACTAAAAAGAGGGGAAACGGCCTCCGGTCAAGAGACTCTTACAGGGGATACAGTGCAGTCTGAGCCGTTTTTAGGGGATATGGAGGGATTTGAGAGGGAAAAGGATCAAAATATTTGTAAATGTAAAACAATAACTTTTTTATTTCAGCAAACTGCCGTGTACTGTGATTGTCCCATACAGAAGAGCTTCTCGAATTGCGAAGACATCGAACCGAAGCTGAATACAGGTGGGAAATTACTTTACTGTCGGACATGAATAAAGGGCCGGGCTTGTATTAATTCTTTGTAAATTACTAAACCCACGATGACTTCGATTTATTGATCAAAGAATACAATTCGCGTCTATATCTTATAGAAAGAATGTCGGGAGTAACTCTATGTTTGCACGGAAATAAAAAGTGTTGTTTCAGCCCCCGTCGGCACCATATCAGGCGCGGCCAGCGAGTACCTAGACGCACACTCAATACGAGTGAAGATTGCACCGGTGGAAGGTACATACTTTTTATCGTAATGACTATTGTATGTTTTATCTAGCGCCATTTTCTAAAAAAATAATATATTAGGGTGTTCCATAAGTCTTTGTGCACTCACCTTTTTCTAATCATATCTTCCTTAAAATTGAAGGTGGCTTCTATGCAAAACATTTGTAGGTACCCTATATCAGACCACACCTATTCGCACCTCCTTTGGATTATTACGCAATAGCGCGCCTTGGCGCGATTTTTCGAACATTACCGCCTC
>JACMIF010005297.1:0-10846 GCA_014805445.1 Diplogasteroides magnus | reverse complement strand
TCGGAGCGCACTGGTGGAATATGTCTGATGAAGACTGGAAGACAGCCCTCAATCATCACGCCCCGCGTTGACATGATAAATGAATTGAATTGAATTGAACCTTAGGGTGAAACCTATTTGAGAAATCATTTGCCCGTGATCATTCAGATGACCCACGACTTACGGCGTTCATTACCCATTGTGGTCAGGGTAGTCTAACCGAGGCTAACATGGCAGGTTTGGCTTATTTCACTCTCGGTTTCTAGCTGTTCACGTTTAAAGTAAAATATCAATTAGCAACATTCACTCATGATTTCGCTCGTTTAGTACTGTAAGATTAAGTGACCTGCTCAGGTGTTCCATTGCTCGTCCTGCCTATGGGATTCGATCAGCTTCGTAACGCTCAACAGGTATATTTTCACTTTATTGAAAGACCAATGGAACAATGTTCACACAACCCCAGCAGATATTTGATATGCTTTCGAAACATATCTATTTGTTCCGAACGTTCCGACAAAACGGTAGGGAACTATTTGCAGCTGCGATGATACTATTATAGACTGGCATAGCATCTCAAATGTCCCCTTAAGATAATTATACAATATTTAGGTTAGGAGAAACGGCGTAGGTGTCATGTTGGACAAGACAATTCTCGGAATGCCTGATCGATTCGAAAAGGCAATTAGGGAGTTCCTGGACAACGAAAGGTGTGACTCTTTTTCTCTTTTTTGCTAACAACAAGCCAAAGCCACTTTGAAAATATATTGTTACAGCACATACCGTGCAAACGCCAAGCGCGTGGCTGAAATGCTTCACGATCGGCCGTTCAAAATGAGAGACGTGCGTGTTTTTAGCATTTTTGGTTAAGGATAAGCACATTTACGCCGTAATATCGAACTGAGCACATTCAAGTTGATGCGCAATCATCTTAATTCCTTCATTAGTCGCACTTTGCGATGAAACCAAGTACTTTCCGAGTACGAACATTACATCTGGCAGACGACTGCGAATTCAAGATTTGTGTGCTAGGTATCGCTTTCTGGCCATTAGTCGCGATTTTGAATAGGTTTCAAGAGCAATATATAGCGACTGACTTTCAACTCTATCTCAATTTTCATGAAAAATTGAATCCAGAACATTTCAGATATTCGTGAAGAACATGGAATTCCTCGCTCGATACGGTCCTCTGAGACAATTGGATCACGAAGGAAGAAACATGGGATTCGTGCAATTCTATCTACTTGATGTTTTCGCGTTCTTAGCACTTATTGTATATACCACACTAGCGATTGTCATCGGATTGGTTCTGTTTGTTGTGAGAAGAGTTGTAAGATTGATTAGGAAAGACACCGGAAAGAAGAAGAATGAGTGAAAAGGGCATAAATGATTTACTCAATTACCATACATGACAAGCTATTCACATGTGATAACTAGGGTGTCGCTGTTGAGACGGGATGCGAGAATCTCGCATGCAAATGTATGATACTGTGTTGTCCCGCGAGACGAAGAGGAATGAATGCCTGTCTCGCATCTGTCTCGCAATACGTGCGAGACGGATGCGAGACAACCGCTCTCGCGTATATTCAATAGAAATGAATGAGATAGCAGTGCGAGTACCCGCGATGCATGCGAGACAGATGCGAGACAGGCCGTCTCGCATCCGTCTCGCATCATTTTGCATTGTAAACTCTCTGTCTCGCGCAATCATTCTTCGCCGGGCTCGTCTCGCATGCGAGACATTGTACGCATAGCGACACCCTAGCGATAACTGATGTCTAAATTGCATTTCATAATCATTCCTGCCTTCCTGATCTTATTCACTATCACAGTTCAGCACCAAATTCCTTTTCATTGCCTTAAAAAATCCCCCTTTTGAGAGTATGACTTTCCTGCAAAACTTGAAGAATACTACGCATATTTCACAACGAACCAATGCTCCCCTTGATCCCTCTTATTTGCGCGTTCACTCTTCGACACCACAGTTCCTCTTGGGCGAGCCGGCTGCTTTCACAATCCCCCTCGTTCTCTTTCCTTCCTTCTCATTCCCCGACTATCACCTGGTGCCCCTCTTCCCTTCCCCCCCCCCCCCCAATACTTCCGCCCCGTTTCGTAACCCTCCTCCACCTTTAAAAGCCCCCGTCTTCCCGCCAGTGCCTCTGATATCATTTGAACAGGACGCCATGACCTCGCTAGTATTCAAACTGCGTCCGCTTCAGGATGGAGGTAATTTTTTCGGCTAGATGATTCGTTTTTATAAGTTTCGATGTCCTAATAAAACATATAGTTCCACTGCAAGATGTTGATCCCGTTGCATCGTTTACATCCATTCAAAAACATGAAAACAATTTATCAGCAGTAATGAAACTCATTCAGGTTCCTTTTCCCGTTTCACTCTGTCAGGGGAGTCGGATGAGGTTCTCTTCAAGGAACTAGTCCAGAAGATCGCCGCCCTTGGAAGGGATGCAGACTCCCTTGGATACGTTGACTGTGACGGTGATGTGTGCGAAATGAAGAATGTCGAGCAGTTGAAGGAAGCAATGAAAGGAATGGGAGAACACAAGGTCGGAATCTGATTTTACGCTATTTATACACCATCAGAACGTCCATTATTGCTAAAACACTACACACAACTGTACTTAATGTCAGTGCGAAACTTATTGTAAATATGTTAAAAATCAACATCGACATAAAAAATTTGAACAACAAGTAAATTATTATCTCTCTCACTTGAAAACCAATAATTCTTTCCAAGTCATTCGCAAGGTCGCCCACCTGGGCTGCACGTTTGAATATACACGTTATTCAACACATTCACACTACAGAAAAGCACAGTCAGAGGAAAAGGCCCACTCACACTAGAACAGCGAACGGATAAGGAAAGCGATTGCGAAATGCATGATCACAGAGGAAAGCTACTACTACGTGCATGGATCACAGCAAATCATTTTATGACAAATCATCCAGATCAATGGGGGCCAATGCACTACACTTTCTCCTGACACCGACGTTGTCGTGATCCAGTAGTAGGTACACCAATAAGGAAGAAGAAAATTGTCAATGGTTCAATATACGGTAGAAAAGCCCCAATTGTATAAATAATGCCTAATCGGACAAGGTTTCTCGTTGGAGAACGGTCTATTTAAGGCGCTGATCCTCCTAACCTCTTCTTCCACTGCACCTCACAATGAGAATGCGAAGATGGACATAGGAAAACAGGAATTGGAGGCTGCGAGGAAGAGACTGCTGGAGGCTGCTAAGGAATACAGTAGGTTGGTCATTCTCATTTACAACTTCAGTTATGTTATTGAGTTTTTATACTGGACATATCTGATGTTGGAATCACATGAATGGATAGCAGCGTTTTATGATATTGTTGAAACATGCACTAGTAGGTTGAAATGACGAAACAAATTGCAGAGTTGTCGAGGCTGTGTCTCAGAAGAAGGAGGAGATTCGTGTTGCCAAACGGGAACGTGCAGGCGGCAAGCCATGGGGACATCCGAGGTGAATCAATCAATATTTCTTGTTATGATTGCATTTACGAAAATACTCCAGCTCACTCGAACACTTGGAGTGATTTACAAATTGGTGCGTTAGTGCGAATTGCTAAACTTCACCACATCATCTTTTCTAAATTGCAGACCCGGCTGTTGGCGCCATGAGAATTGCTGTACAGGAGCGTGTGAAGAGAAGGAAAAGGATGGTAAGGCAATGAGGAAGCGAACAGTCAAGCAGAAGGGGTGAGTGGCTATTTGAATAGAATCGTTCACGATCCACATGCGATTTGTGAACGATTCATTCTGTTTGTCTCGTTCAGTGCGAGCAGTGCCATCAATGTTGATGATAGTTTGATTCCAATTGTAAGTACCGCAAATGCTCGAAGAACAGACTTTCTGCTAAATTTTCTTTATTACTCACGGATGTTGCATATTTGAATATCTCTGATTGAGGAGTTTTCGTCCTGTCATATCATTCTTGTAATAGTCTTCTCTAAAAAGATGAAACTCAGGCCACTCTGCCCCAATCACGGAGGTTGGTCATGTTGTGAGAGGGCGAGAAGGGAGCGTTTCGACACTGCGTGGTGGGAATGGAACGAAGAGAAAGAAAGAAAGGCTGAGGGAGAGGCTCAAGAGCAGAAAATGGAATGATTCCATGATGATTTGTTATTCTACGCATGTTTTATTTGATGTCGTCCCTTGCATAAAATGTGGTGAAAGGCGAGATGCTGGTTAAAGTAATTAATACAAATAAAAAAAGAAGTAAAAGTCACGCTAATTCTGCATGGAAACGTCGACATAAGCAACATCGCCCTTTCGTTGGCCAAGTTGACGTGACGTTCGATTGGAAGCATGAAGTAGGTTTCACAGCTATGATACAGAACGCATGCTTTGTAGAAAAAATGTTCAACACGGCGTTTAAGAGTGACAACAAAATACCATCACGGCAGTTTAATAGGCGTTTAGTTACTCTTGGTAATTCTAGCTTATCGTAGTTGCAGTAGAGCAAAATTGTTAAAATGAATAGAGATTTTTCTTCTGAATCTTCATAGTCAATACGCAGATGCGCAAAGAGAATTGCTTACTATCTACTAAATCTCTAAAATCAGATGGAGATGCAGTATTCACTTTCAAAGTCAGAAGCCCGAGCACAAAGTCACGCGCGGTGTCCCTAACATCGTCGAATCGACGTGTGCTCCAACTGGATATGTTGTGCATGTCTTATCCGACTGCTTTTATTCATAAATAAGATCGTTCGAGTATGACGCATGCAATGTTTCAGAGTACTTAACGATAGGCTGAAACCTTATCGAAAAACCACTTGCGCTTGACTTATTTATGTTCAGACGATCCTCATCTCACAGCCTTCATCACCCACTTCGGACAGGACAGCCTTACCGAGGCTAATATGGCAGGTTTGGCATGTTAGAAATTCGGCTTACAGTTGCTTACAATGGCCATTTGACGCTTTTCAACATGTGTAGAATGTGAATGAGCGGTGTTCTATCATGATTTCGGTCTTTTTGCACTGTAAGATGAAGATACCTGCTCAGGCGCCCCATTACTCGGCCTGCCTATGGGATTTGACCAGGTTAGCAACGCTCAACAGGTATTTTTTAATTTCATTATAAGACTGGACCCACTACTCTACTGATCACATAACCTCAACTATCATTTGATGTACTTTCGAAACATATCTGTTCTGATCAATCAGACGAGAACAAGCCTAGCATCCCATTGATAATCTCATATATCCCAAAATTCATCTGATTCAATCTTCAGGTTAGGAGAAACGGCGTATGTGTCATGTTGGACAAGTCTGTTCTCGGAATGACTGATCGATTCGAGAATTCAATAAATGAGTTTCTGGACAATGAAAGGTGTGGAACCTAATATTATTGCCTAAATGAAAAAAGATTGCCAAAAGACTTACATCAGGAAGTTGAGACATGAAATCGTACGCATTCGCTTGCTTCAGTGCCTCGATCATTTCCTGCTTTGTGATTTTTCCCTTCATTGATGGGGTGTATATGGCTCCATTCGGGCATACTATAAACTACTTTGAGTAACTCATGTGTCATCATCCTGGAAGATGTACTCACCTGAAAAATGGCTTCCGCAGAAGCTTCTCTAAATCATGGGGCAGTAATTGCGTTTTTTTTAAAAATGATAGGTTGACCCGAAAGTTTCTTCAAAATGTTTGATTAAAATTGTGTATTGACGGCGGCCTCTATTCAATGTGGCTTCAATAGAGGCTGCGGTCAATGGCCGGAGAAATGCACAATTTTAATCTAAATGTGGTGTCGTTTTGGAACTTCCAATTTTGGAACTTTTTTTTAATTTTCATATGTAATTCTCTAAAGACTTAAGCAAGGACCACCTATTCCATAGTGGAGCATGACTCTGCCCCTACTTACATTAGAAGACTCGTGACGTCGCTGCTTCTGATGACGTCACAACAGTCGATTGACCAACACTTGAACACGAGACAGCTTTCCGTGACTATAACTTTTGTGAAAATTATGTAAAAATTAATATTAGATATTCTGTGGATAGGCTACATTTTTTGGTGGGAGGACGATGGATGCCCAAACTACACTTAATTGTAAAGTGGTGTGGAGCCTATCCACTAATTATCTAATATTATTTTTGACATCATAATATTATTTGAGACCACTACACCACAAAAGTGGTGTAGTGTCTGTCAATCGACTGTTGTGACGTCATCAGAAGCAGAGACGTCACGAGTCTCAAAATGTAAGTAGGGGCAGAGACATACTTCACTATGGAATAGGTGAGCTGGTCCTTGCAAAAGTCTTTAGAGAATTATCTGAAAATTCAAAAAAGTTCCAAAACGGGACGTTCCAAAATTGTAAGTTCCAAAACGTCACTTCTCCGAGTGTGCTAGGCTGTAAGCACACTCACGGATACTACTAATACTTTCACCCGGTACCAATTGTGTACGCTCCGTAGAGTTCCCTTAGTTGATAGCTGAGAGTGTTTCGTAGTAGTACGCGGTCGTTAGAGTTGAAGTAAAAGAAGAGATTATCCAGACTACGAAAGACATGCTGGATTGATAACGTCTGGCACAATTTCAAACGCATTCAGAAGAACAGAGTTCAAGGGAGGTGGGTCGCCATATTGTGATAGGTTCAGTTAAAAGTGAAGAATTTCCTCGTCCAGTGTTTACCAGGTGGTCAATGTACTCGATTTTCCGTATCAATTCCTTTTATATATTCATGCTATGAAGCCACTCCTCCTCTTCCCATTGTTTCTTCTCCGTGTTCTTGATGGATATAAAATTCTCGTCTACAATCCCAAGTACTCGTACTCGCACAGCAATTTCATGGGCAATCTGGTTGACATATTGGCGGAAGCAGGGCATGATGTGGTCTGTTCAATTCATTTTCAACCCCGAATCCTGTCCAAAAACCATTTAGACTTCACTAATTCCGATCATGAATGAGAGAATCAAGGACGGAACCACGAAGTCAACTCCTCTATACGTGCAGCACACTGAAGAGATTAGAAATTACGTTGGTTACTTTTACAATTAAACGTTTTTGGGACAGAAAGAAAAGTAGTCAATAAGTTCCGTTATTTTTTGAAAAACCATTTTAATATGATTTTATATGGTACATCAATACCACATTTCAGTGCCAATTCCTCATTCATGATTCGGTCAACTTCTTCGATATAAAGATGTTCAATCCGATCCGAACGTACCTTGTGAGTAAACAAACAAGATTTCACCATTATGCACTGGTTTTTTTATTCGGCAAAACATTTTTTTTACTTTATGATCTTGCAGGGTAGCAGAGCGTGGGGCGGTCTATTTGCTAAGAGCTGCAAGCACGTGTTGAACACTCCGGGACTAATGGAACGATTGGAAAATGGGAAATACGACGTTGTTATCACGGAGAACTTTGACATCTGCGGTCTCGGTCAACAATTCATTCAAATGGTTGCTAAATAGGTCTATTCAAGGCATTGCCCATGCGATCAAGCCCAAGTCCATTGTCTCCGGGTCGTCTTCTACATTCTTCGGTAATATGGCTGATGAAGCGAGAGTACACATCATCTCCAGCACGAATCCTAGTGAGTCAAGATAGAAATTAGATTTCGTTAACTTCTTAACCCAGATGAAATAGATGAGCGCATCTTTTACTGTTGCTAGTTGCTATAGATACAATGAGTTTATACAATTTCGTTAGATAAAAGTTGTATACGTGATGGATTTAATCAGGGAAAGAAATGTTTGATGGGGTTAAATTTTGCGCTTGTGGCAGGGAAATCTCACTTCAGTCAGATAGTGGCCCGTGTACGAGTAGTATAGTGGCAGAACACGATCATAGATCGCCGCACTGACAGATCGTGATCCAACTGTCAACTCTAAGGATTAATATATTATACGAGTAGTATAGAAATGGAGTAAAAATTGACGCAAGAGTTTTCAGGCATATACACTAGGCATTTGGATGTTCATTCTTTCGTCAGCCGATTCTGGAATTCTGTTGGTCATTTTCTTGCGAAACAATTCTTCATAGGAGTACGAGAAGGAATTCACGAGGTCTTCGTTGAGAAATACGGTGGAGACTTCCCGTCGTTTGAGGTAATTTCCCATTTCAGGTGTCTTTGAAAAGTGGTATATTCAGGAAATTAACTCACGTGTTGCTTACAGATTCATTAACAGTGAGCCTCTGATCGACTTTGCCAATCCAACACTGCACAGAGTCATTGAAATTCCTGCGATTGGAGCTAAAGAACCAAAACCGCTTGACAAGGTAAATGCTGTTGTGTTATGCATCTGTATGATGGTGAGAAGTTGGTTGGATATTTCGATGATTTACTGGCAGCCGCTCATTCACTCGCCGTCGGTAGCGGTCGTCTCTTCAACGCAGGGACAGACCTCTACCAAATGAAGTTAGACGACGAGTGAATTGCCGGCTGTCAGAAAATCATCGAAATACCCCACCCATGTGAGAAGTCTCCTTAGCACTGGACGGACGTTCTCACCCGCAGGCCAGAGCAGTTCTTATCTCTTTCGGTTCCATGGCTCGAAGTTACAAACTGAGCCCCGAACAGAAGAGCGCAATCGTCAAGGTATGGTATAATGCATTTTCTACCGTGTCTTATATTTTTTCTTCAGTCTATCTCGAACTTCCCTGATGTCACATTCATCTGGAAGTATGAAAGGGACGATGATTTCGCAAAGATTGAAGCTTCAAAGGTCGAGAACCTCATCCTTTCCAAGTGGACACCACAGAACGACTTGTTGAGTGAGAAAAGTCCATCACTTTCAGACAATGTAACGCATTTTTAGATCATGAAAACCTTGTCGCATTCATTTCACACGGAGGCATGGGCTCAGTACAAGAGACAGCGACACGAGGCGTCCCTGGTATATTGGAATATTTTATTAGAACGCACAATGGGGAGGAAAATGGACCACGAATTTGCTTCTTGACGTTCATCACCCATCATTGCTCAGTGGTCATCTACCACTCATGGGGATCATTTCAGCCATCTTCGTTCCTCTATTCGCAGATCAGCCACGAAACGCTGCGATGATGGAGCACAACGGCCTCGGCAAGGTGTACGACAAGTTCGAGCTTCACGATTCTAAGAAATTGATCGCCGCTCTGAAGGAGATTCTGGAAGACGCACGGTTTGTTGCCAATTATTTACGTTGTGATCATGCAAATCCTTCAGGTATGCCAAACGTGCTAAGCACATTTCCAAGATGCTGGAGAAAAAGCCATTTGGCTCCAGGGAAGTGCTCATAAAGCACGTTGAATTCGCTGCTGAATTCGGTCCTTCTTCAGCCCTAAGACCTCAATCACATCACATGAACTTTATCGAATACCAGAACTTAGACATTTGTGCCATTTCTTTGTTTTGTTCATCTATCATTTTTGTTATACTTGGGAAGTGCATGCTTTTCATTCTGAGAAGAATTGTTGGTGGCAGCAAGAAGAAGACTGACTAGGCAACACTTTCAATACGGTGCTTGAGAAAAAAAATGCGTTGACAATGTATTATGTATCCCATTCATAACTGTTATACCTAGCATACACTTTATTTTTGACCGACTGTGTTCTCTCATGTTTGTTTTCTATTTGTTCGTCAGTCTAACCATCCGACGTGATTTAGCATATGTTTCATCCAGACGAAAAATGATGTCCTAACAAATAGTTTGACTGGGAAGCATAATACTGTGTAAACATATAAATATTTTGTGATATTGCAAATCCACTATATTGTTAGTTTGTTCGGAAATTTTCTCGGTATTTTTTGAAAATTTATTACTTGATCAAGCATTTCTTGAAAATCGAATGAATAAGTATTTCTGAAGAAAGTTTCAGAAAATCCTATCAATCTCAATCACATTTGTATCTGGGTGCGTACGTCACAATTTCACAAATTGTCAGAACTTCCTTTATTTTTTAGTCAATGAGCAGATTTCTTAGTCTCCCAACTGTTCTTGAGATCATTGAGGTATTGGTTCGTTTCGTCGTTGTGGCTCCTAGTTCTATTAGGAGGAACACTGCTCCTGAAAAGTTGCATTAAAATACAGTCTTTGCTAAACATTCCTCTCATATGGACCTGCTTTATTTTGCATGGAAAAATCTTCACTGGGTTATATGTGCCCTCAGGGCATTTTTGCAGTTCCTCATTTTTGGTTGATTTTCGCTCCTGTCACAATGACAGGAAGTGATAGAGATGACATTGACGAAGTTGCCAAAGAACTTTGGTGTTATGTGTGTGTAAAATATGAATATTTAGCTACAAAGGTTTTCAGGCATGCCCTTTCCAGTAGCGTTTATGAAGAGAAGACCGCCCCTTCGTAATCGCCCGAATGCGAGAAATGAAATGTGTGCGGCAGCTCGTAAAGGTAAAGGTGCTGCCACGTCAAGTGATACGCTAGGTGGGGCTCACCGGTAAGGCCGGCTGCTAGTAGGACTACGTAACCCTGCTTGTCCAAAGTACTTCTGGGTACGTTACCTTTCGTAACCGTAGTTACTACCAATCTACCGCCCCGAAGGGATGGAGGGCTTGGTTGGCCTGGGAGGAGCTCGAAATGAATTCGAATGAACTAGGGTTCTCTTGTCAAAGCAATTAGCTATTCGGGATCCCGGATAACGATGCAAATGCTTAACGGGATCCCGAAAGACGTTCATTTTTTCATTGGAATCGCGAGAGAGCGGTCATAGTAAATTCGCATTTGCTTATCCGGGATCCCGGGATCCCGTTTGATAAGGGAAAGGAAGCCCTCTTCGTCGACCTGTTGTATCGTTAAACATTTAGTTAGCCAAGTGCTGGTCCGGTGGATTATAGTAAAGGAGTCACCTATCCATTCTATGTCACAA
>JACMIF010005296.1:0-10848 GCA_014805445.1 Diplogasteroides magnus | reverse complement strand
ATACAGCACGAGAACTTATCAGAGGTCCATTCCGAACTCGAACGCTATTTCAAATCGCGCCGCGAAAGCTTCTGCGAGGAAGGGATCCATAAGCTGCCTGAAAGACAGCAACAGGTCGTGGGCACTGATGGTGCATATGTGTGATCATATCGTATCGTTACTAGATACTTGTGAGATAAAGTTCATATATATCATTACTTATGGGCCAACCTAATAGAAACGTGACGAGAATGAAGATCAAGTTTTTTGACGACAGCGGTCACCAGTAGGCATTCAAAATCTTCAAAAGTTTATTTCTCGCTCGTATAAGGAGCGCTAGTCGTAGAGACAAGGTCAGAAGAATTAAGGCACTTGTTATCGTTTTGGAAACACTAGACATGGACAGGCAAGAGATCGAGTTTCTAGATAGTGCATCTTTTCTCCATCTCATCATGGACAAGAGGCCGTAATGCGTGGACACGTGTAGGTTCCGCATTCGTTCGCTAAACAAATGACTGGTCACGCGATGTTATTCCTCTCTTTTTTCGTCATTGGCATGGATTCGAGTGAATGACTTCGAATAGATAATTTTAAAAAGTAAAACTATAACGTCCAATGTCACCCTGTGTGTGTGGTTTTCCATTAAAATATTTTCTGAAGGCATTCAATGTGATACGATTTATCATCATGATTGAAACGTCAACGTCAACATGATTGAAACGTCAACGGGATTATCAATATATTATTCGATCTTCGTTTATGCAATCAAAGAAAAATAGACAAAAAGCTACAATTCCACGGAGATTAGATAAATGATAAGTACATTTTAAAGCACTGCGAATGGCGAAAGGCAAGAGTGTCAGCTAAATTTGCGCCAAAATGTTGAAGTGGATAATTGCGTTGAGTTTGTGACTACAACGATGGCGCGTCTGTCCCTTTCACCATTACTGCTCAACTGCCTATAGCGCTCTTGTCTTTCACCCCATTAGCAATCATGCTACATGTTTTATTAGGGTGTCCGAAAAGTTCCCGGACTTTTTCGATTTTCTTGGAATATCTTGATGGAAACTGACATTGATCTATAAACAACTATTGGATAAATATGTCCAGGTCCACATATGTTTACCATTAATGGGTGATGACGTCATGGCAGTCGATTTCCCAACACCAATTTGACCCCTTCTAAGTGGTCGAATATTCGATGTTAGATTTTCTAAAAATAGGTAATTATTTCCCGAACAAACGAGCCTTCTTAGGGCTGATGTCCTCAATCCATAAGAAAGCTATGGTCGAAAAATATAGAAATTTCGTATCTTTCCATTTTGATCGGAGAGCCAAAAAAACTTGGCAGGAATGTAGAGGAGCACAAAAGAAAATTTTTGATGCGTAGTACATAATTTTGCTCAAGTTCATTCATAAGTTATAGCCAAAAATGTCGTTTTCATACAGAGAAAATTAAAATTTCACATGTTCTACACTTCGAGAATTGCCTTTCTCACCAGAAATCCACGTTGTATTCATTCTTAAAAGGTCATGTGATTTTAATTGCCCTCGTAATTTGTTCATGAATGGATTACACGTGTTTATTGTTCGTGTGAGAACTGTGCTGTTATTTTGAATCGGACCAACCGGAGCCGAGCATTGGAACGAACTAACGACCCCGAGCATGGTATTAAGTTAAGATTTCAATCTGGTCCGAACAGATGACGTTCTCCTAACAAACACACAAACACCAAGCAGAAAAATTAATTCAAACATATGACATTATCAATCAAATTGTGAACTGTATTGTCGATAGATCAAAAGTGCCATTCTGCATACTCCAGTGACCGAAACGTTACGGAAGTAGTGAGTAAGAAATAGATGAGTTTTTTGAGGGAAGTATTGATGGGACTCGGCAACTTCCCTAGTGTCGTGAACAGCATACAAATTCTAGGTATTTCTCATTTGAAATCCGTTCTTTCATAATTTCATTTCGATGTGATAAATTTTCTTTTATTGCTGTCGGGCATAAGACACCACCGTCGCCAGATTGAATCCAAAGTGCAATCTATTTCTCTTTGATCTCGTGTCTCTATAGATAACAGCGCGGAGGAGAAGAATGACGACAAATTTACCCATTTAGATCCCCCTAGTCCTTGCGCCACAGATGATCGAATTACTGATTGAAAGGGAAAGTGCTATGCTAAGGAACGGTCAATGCGGTCGCAACATCGGTTAAATCGCAACAGAGAGGAGACAGCACGTGCAAAAAACCGACAAGGCCGAGCATTTGAGGAAGCAACACCTTGACCTTCATGGACATGTTATCTTTCAGGTCAAAATTAGCAGAACGGTTCCTCAGATTACATCGCGAGTCATGTCTAATTTTGTTTTCGTTAATATTGAATTCTGAGGTGTCTCATTCCCATGACCTTTACAAGGACAGAAAGACGAGACTAATCCTCAACAACAATGAAGAAGAATACACTTTTTATGTGCAGATCTCTCAGGATAGATGGTACGATCTCGAAGCTTTGCGCATTTTTATGCATCCCAGCTGAAGCGTTTCTCTGTGCTTAATTGTTTATTAGTAGTCTGGCTTAAACCGATGTAATCTATTTTCAGTTCATCCGAGTTTTCCTACCGCAATGGAGCAAATTCCAAGATGGAAGTCGTTCACAACGACAAATTCTGCGACGAAGTAGACGGCGGAAAACAATCTCAGAAAGAGGAATACCTGAATAACTTGATCAAAGTGAGTGATTGGGGGAACGGCGATTGATTCCTGAACATTTACGTGATAATTGTCAAATATAGATAGTCTCAAGTGTATTTTCGTCCAATTTTTAATGTTAATATCTCCGATTTCAGTGCAATTTCTCATTGGCAGAAGTGATCAAGAAGCTGACGCACACTCAGAAGATCTATCTGGAACTGAAAGGAAATCTCACTTCTGAACTTCTCTCGGAGATTCTTCCAATTATTGACGGAGTGGTCGACTGTCCAAGTCGACTTTCATGAAAGATGAATGGATTGTCTCCACAAGAATTTTACAGCATCGTTTACTCGAGGAAAAAGAGACCTCTACGCATTGGGGAAGACGATGTGGATGACAGTCTCATTGACGAATTCTCCTTTCGTAGTGAGAACAATTTCATGTTATGAAGTGGAATTTTCAATATTAAATTGTTTATTGAATACAATAATGCCCTTATTTTGCCTATCTTTCGGATGCTGGGTCAGATAAAGTGCACATCGGAGAATGCATTCGTGTGGACGGAGATCAACTACTCACCCTGGCACTCAGAAAGGTTTTGTAGAAAGTTTGCATCGAGAAGGCAGGCAGAATAACGGACGATGACGTCCTTCGGCTCATAAAGGTTACCCACGAGCAAGAACTTTTATGTTGAATCTGCGCTTTTCTAATTTCTTGAATATCTGAAAATTGCGCATTAGGGATGAAATGGACTGTGTTCTGCGTAATCTTTCAATGTTTCAGGAGCTGCTACAGCGTCCTTCCTCATCAGAACGTGTCATCAGATTGCACTACACTAACATTCCATTCGACTTCATGGACAGACTCTGTGACATTGGAGGCGAAATGGTTAGTCACAATTTGTGGATGAAAGGGGCGCGTGTGGGGTGAAATTACTTACATTCCAAACCCTATTCATTTGATTTTATTTACTGTGTGAAACGTATTCTAAGCACACACAGCGAAAGCTGGTATTAGGTACACTTTCCGGACGATTACGGTTACCCTGTATGAGTCGGAATGCAATTTTCAATATTTCTTTCTTGTTGTAGGTTGTCCGCCCGTATTGTCGATATCGCGTGAAGGAAGCCGTCATCATCGACCGCCACCAAGATCATTATGTACGTGTGGATATTGAGAGAAGCAGAAGAGGACGTACGACATTCATTCGTATCATGTTTGGACATATGGACAGACTCGCCGCTTTCATTCCCCCAGTGTTGACAGCGTACATGAGGTCATTCAATTTGCAAAACACCACTGTACGCCATTTTTGAGCAGACAATAATAACTGATCATGATTGAGCCTGTTTCACGGAAGCAACGGCCGTGAATATTTATTGTGCAGTTGTGAATATCCTAACTACGGCCAGCATCACAGGTCTTTGCTTCAGCTGGGTGTTTTGGCGTGGGAGCATTTTCAAAGTGACGATATTTCGCTCAATTTTACCCATCCGCCAACATTTTACTCTCCTCGAGGAGAAGAGATAGAAAATAAGTGTCAACTTAATTAAATTAAATATAGCCAAGTGAACACCTGACGTGATTAATTTCATTTCGAAGTGATAAACTTTCTTTCATTGTCGTCGGGACTAAGACACCAGTGTCGCTAGATTGAATCCAAAGTGCAATCCATTTCTATTTGATCTCGTGTCCATCCCAGGGTTTCGGTAAATTTGTCGGTAAATTTGACTTCATTCTTCTCCGGAGGGCGGATGTCTCACTTTCTGATAGATAACCACGCAGCGGAAAATAATGACGACAAATTTACCTATTTTCTTTCTGATAGATAACCACGCAGCGGAAAATAATGACGACAAATTTACCTATTTAGAACCCCCTAGTCCTTGCGCCATAGATGATCGAATAAATGTGAACGCAGAGTGTGTTAACTCATGTTCAGCCGAGACTATAAGGCACTGTAAACATATATTGACGGGAACAAGCATAAATTAAAAACATTATTTTTCAACTGTACAAGAAATTTTTAACGATCAGCTCAATGGCCAATACTGCCGAGACGGATCGACAATGCGATCAAGAATGGAAAATGGTCTTGCTAAAATATTTCCAATCATCTGATGTTATTATGCATCCTAACTGAACTGTTGCTCATTCTATATATCTCGTATTTAAAACATATTCCTTGGCGACGAAATAGCACGTAAAATTGAGAGACCAGGATGGCATCCAGGAGTGAGACGCGTATTAGGAATAACAGTTCAGATAGGATCCATATCTGTAGACCGTAAAAGGCGTTCTATGGGGAACAATGGAGGTCATTCGGGGAGTGAACATATTGGTCAACGGCAGAGAACGAGTTATGAAATTTCCAGCTTCCCCAAACTCGTCGGAATAGCAGCCGACCGCTCGGAAGATATTGGTGTTTTAAAAATTCCATAATGCGTTCCCTATTAAATCGGGCTATGTAAAAGATGAAGGCGTGACTATCTAAATATGGCTGGCGGGGGGCGTTCGTTGGGGTACAATGGGGGTCATTCGGGGAGAGTCTGTCCTCAGTTCAATATCGACTCTCTTCACTGCCACATTCCGCCTTCTTACACGGAACTTTCGATGAAGGAACTGAATCAGATATGTGTTTTTACATTTGTTTGCTGGTTTGAGAATGGCAGTCTTCCAAATCTCAGAAATAACACCAGTTGTAAGTTGCGTTGCTGAAACTGTGGTAGGGTGCATTTCTCATTCTTCCAACACCGATGGAGAGGTTGTCGCTACGTTCGATAGACAACGGCTTCGGGTGAATTAGACTAGTGAGACATGCACTTTACTACTTATTTAGAAGCCCTTTTCTATGTTATAATAGAAAGCGGATACGCGATCTTAAAATAGTGTTCATTGTTTGACTGACATTTGATTAGGCAGATAGACTCTTACCTTTCTATAAGCAGCTGTTTTCAGGAAGAACACGGCCGTTGTTGACAATGAATGAACTCCGAAGATGTTCTGAAAGGTTATATGAACAGTAAATACTGTGAAAAGGGAATACGGTTACGACGAATCTGAAGAACACCATGATATAGTCAGGAAGAGGGGGAGGAAAGGCGTAAAATGTGAACATATTAGCCAATGGAAGAATGTAAAAGATCGAAGACGTAACTATCTGAATGAGCCTCCTCAAAAACATCAATATTTGCCTCAAACCTGCAACATGAGGACCTGCATTGTCTTTCGCTCAAGCAGCTTCGTTCTGTCCGACTGAAAATATTTTCTCGCGGAGCAAAATAACTATTTCTGATCAATACAAATAGAATTAGAACATTTTTGCACAGAAACAATTAAATCTTCGACTAGTTTACAGCGCATGAGAGCCAGGTCTTCTATACTTTGCTCATTAGTTCAATCTCCACGGAACGCATATCTTTATGACCGATAAACAATCGCTCCGTAAAGAGGGGAGGGGGGGGGTAAACATATAGATTTAATAACCGAATAAGCAGCATGAAAATTCTGATAAATATAATACGACACAATTTTACTTTAAAACTGGCAATACCCACCAGCTTGTACATTCGAAGAGCTTTGACAACTCTCACAGCGATGAAAGGAACGAATGGAAAGAAAAGTGTACAAGAGATGCCCAGTACCATTAAGACTGGAATGGAAACATGCGTGATTGAAACTGCCATCTAGATTACCGTATCTGAAGTTTCCCAAGTCATTTATTATACCATACACATTCACTCCTGGAAATTTGGTAATCCACGAAAGTAGAGGTGTCTGAAAGCTTAAATGTTATTTTTCTTAGTAATGGAGTTTTGGACGAAATTTATATCTTTCTGTGTGACGGCATTGTCGAACTGTTGTCGCTGACTATTGATATACAATCTAGAGCACAGATAGGGAAAATGCAAATTCGGTTCAAAACTCGATCCTATTTATAGTAGAACACATACCTTCAAGGCTTCATTCGCCCGTGGGTGTTGCTCTCCGAATATTCCAAATGCGAAAACGTTGCACATAAGAATCGAAGTGAGAAGAATGGAGAATATGTACTGATTCCTGATCGATGGAAGAGCATTTTATTTTCTCGTACATTCATATACTCCTACTAACTCTTACTCGACTGACCTAGCAGTCCAACGACAGACCCAAATCCCAATGGATAACCCGATAACCCCGGAATACAGGCTTTTTAAAGACATTCGTATGATAAACGTACTTGTACCACGTCTTCTCGTACGAAACGATTGCCTGGTGCATGTGTAGAACCAAGAAGATATACCAACCAGCTGTATTCACCACTACAAATCCTTCCACAGTCTAAAATTGGAATTTGTATTTACTCTAGGAGCATACCAACCATGACAGTATTAACAGGTACACCGAATTCACACATGAACCCGTTGCAAATCATGATCGACAAGGGATACATGTGATAAAGTTTGAAGGCAAAACACAACCAGAAATCGCCCATCAGCAAAGAAAACTGCAACATGATCATTGATTCCCCTTCGTTCAGTTAGGCTTGCAGTTTCGACGTTTCATTGAGTTATGTTTCACAGAAATGAGTTATGTTTCACTGATCGGTATATCTTGACAGTCATTGGTTCCGTGCAACATAACCGTTCTCACACCCAAACTTCCAGCCGTATAAGTTACACTAACCTGCAGTAACATAAGACCGACTTTGTACTGTGTGTCAGTATGCGGAGATTGAGTCCATATCAAGTACATCATGCCCGGGTGCATAATGACGCAGGAAAAATACCCGTAAACGTTCTGGATTCTGAACTCGATAAATCATTTTTTAAATTCCAGCCAAGAATCCAACATTACTGTAATATCTATCAAGAAGTCTCGATCCCACTGCCATCCAAATTGCATTTCGTTGTAGCCAATCAAATCTTTAAAAAATTAGTTACGCTTATGCAAAATATGTGGAGATGTGGAACGCCATAGAAATTCGGCCATAAGGTCGAAATTGACTGTTGCCACGGGTATTGATGGTGTAGCAGTACAATAAATTTTCATGGCGCAAATGTCCATGACGTCTTCCCTGTCCTTCATCTGAATCATACCTACCTGTCATTTGCGAGGAAATGCTAGTGGAGCCCTAAATACCTGAAGTGAAGAAAGGATTCGAATGCTCAATGTTTATCGGCCGGAGGAAGCAGGTAACAGAGCGAAAATTAATGAGAACCGGCTGGACAATTGGCAATTGGCGACCAGGACATTCTTTTTTCTCAAGAACTGACCTTTGATAAATATACCGTAATAGTTTTATCGCAAAGTCGTACTTTTGACTCAAACGATATCCCATAAGAAAATGTTTGATTTAGGAGTACGACATTACGATTATGAAGCAAATGAATGGAGAAACAGGACAGAGATCACATAACACCCAAGCAAGATGAAGCATTCAATTTCGATGGACCCTTGAACGACTTAAATCTGCTCTTTGTGTGAGAAGCAGTATGCACTTGTGGAGTGCGTCAAAGACTGAACCAGTATTAAGCTGCAGATCAGTTGACACATTCGCCCATTGTCTATAGAACAAGGCTATCCAGATTACTGCTAAGGACATTGGTTGGTTAAAGGTAGTGGATGTTCCTTGTTACTATGGAACTTCTCGATATGATGACTTCCCATGTATAAGTCCAAAATGAACCACTGTTGATTCTCTAACATGTCGTCAAGATTAGATAAGAAGCATTATTCGAGCAACATAAGGATTGTCACATAATCGTGACACAGAATTAGTATGTAGACCCATGCACTAAACAACAGATGGAACAGCACAAGTGGAAACTGCATCACACATCGCATAATAGTGGCAGTCCTAAAGTAAGAAGGAGAAGGTATGACATCATAGAGGTGTGGTCGTCACAGGGCGAGAAAAGTGCCCTGATATAGACATGGTTTGCAGAGTGCGCAACAGAACATGGATATTTTCGCAGTCCCACTGGACCAATGACAGAGCTCATACAAATAACATAATAATATACTTTTTCCGGAATGGACATTTACCGAATCGAATTATGAAACATCCTAATAATTGGGCAGTTATGTACATGTCCAAGAAACAGCCACACGAGCGAAGATGAAAAAGAATGAGGATTACGACTCCTACTATTGTTGAGCCCAATGGAGTTGGCATAATCATGGAAGATGCTGTTCTTATACCCACTTCACAAAGGACAGGGAATGCTATCAAGCGTACATCCGATAGCCATTCGCTCCGAGAGGATTCGACGAGTGATAAAAGCACATGACTGCCGTTTTGGAAAGGCTACGGTAGACTCGAGAGCAAAGTCCACTGACCTTCATCCTTACGAAAATATTCTCGTTATAGATGAGAACGTGTGACTGTGCTATTGTGCATGGGAAAAAAAATATATCCCTACAGAGGACAGTTCTATGTCATTAAACGTGCATTGAGAAAGGAGTTCTTAATATTCGATTATACTGAAAATGAGACGAAATGCCCTGAGATTTGTCAGGGAACGAGCATAAAAACAAAGGCTGTGTTTGAAAGATGGTGTCTTCTCTCGAGGAAACGCGACTTTCTTCTTGCAACGTTACAATAGATTAATTTGCAACCGGATCTGTTGAAGTTGTTGGATGTTATTGAGCCTATAGAATATACGGACTGGTGTGCTCATATACTGGAAACATTTCACTTTGCCAGCTTCTCGAACGATCTCAATAGGCTCTCAATTTGAAACAATTCCTCTCGTTCATGTTTCGTCCGTAATATAGCAAAAATGTTGTACAGTCCTTACATTTACTTATGCATTGGCCGGATCTATTTTTTCGATGTGTTCCTGAAGCTTAAGCCTGGTTGAGGACTGTAAGACTCTTCTTGGTGATAGCACAAACCGTGGACTCTACCAATACAAGATACGTGTTAGTCCTGCTTCTGTAATCTTCGCGAGCATAAGTTGCTCGCAGTCTCTGGACAAATCTTAAGATGCTCAACATCAGTATTCAAGTAAAATGTTGTTGTCGTTTGACTTCATCTGGTTCCGAGTCGTCATCGAATTATAATAATTTTTATTTTTCTCGAAATAAGTTAATGCGAGTTTGATCACAATGAATGTGTCCTACTGTGGAGCTTTATTTTTCTCCCACGCTCAAAAGGACATTTATACACTCCCATATACGCTAGAATCTCTGCATTCGTGCCTGCCTCGAAAGTTAGTGGACTTGCATCTACCGATGGCATTCCCACAATATCATGCACCATGCACTAGCTGGCATGACAGCGATATTCGCGATCTACTTATGCTTTCTGTGGAACATTCATTTTAATCTGAGAAGAGAACTTGATGAGATGGTCGAGCCTGTTTCTAAACTTTATTCTTAGTTACACAAGAGTGTTCCACGCATTGCTTACTGTATTGATATGCTTAGTCTAAATTTCAATCATGTGACAATCCTTCTGCTTCTCGAATAATATTTCATTTTTCTTGATGACAGCTTCGAAATTCGACTTTTATTCCTTTCTTGCTTCATCCATGATGTAGACCTAAGTATTCCATGGTATGGTTGGCGGTTTGATGACTACTTTAAGGGTTATGTTTCAAGGATACTATAATATACACTAGCGGAACTACGCTCACTGAGTGAGCTCCGTTCCGCCAGTGCTATGGGGTCCGTCCGGGTAAGGGGTCTCATTCAAACATAAGGAGTTTGCATTTTGCGGTTCCTTATACTTGAAGCGATTGTGGCTAGAGGGTGGGGCTACACAACGCTAAGCCAGATGGTGGGGCTACACTACGCGAAGGTAGAAACGTATAAGGAAGTTCATAGATTGTGGGTGTTAAGGATAAGCTCCAAACGCATATCGCTGAGACACGAATCGCTTGAGTCAAGTCGGAAGTACAAATTAAATAACAATTTGCTAAGGTTGGGGAGCCTGCGGCTCCCCAAAACTTAGCAAATTTTTGATACGATTTTTGAATTCCTCGTGGTAGATTTGGGGTATGGGGTGTAAATGGGGTCGATTGGACCATTTTGAATTTTTTGGGTGTATTACGGTAGGATTACGGTAGGTTACTGTAGGATACGGTACAAATGAATACTGTTTTTGAAATCCTCGTGGTCGATTTACCCTATGGGGTGAAAATGGCGACGATCGGAGCATTTTGAAATTTTTGGGTGGGTTACTG
>JACMIF010005294.1:0-10849 GCA_014805445.1 Diplogasteroides magnus | reverse complement strand
GAACATTTGCCTATGACATTTGACTACTCTAACCTATCTGCGTGCTATCATTTTCTTTCGCTATTTCTCGACGGAGACGGTTAACCGGCCGAATTTGCGTTTTACCGGCTCCTCGAGTCTCGTCGGTCGGTTAACCGACTCGGTAGAGAGTGTTCATCGGTTGTGATTTGCATTCTCTACCGAGTAAGAAAATGAGCAGGTTAACCGAATTAGTCTACCGTTTTAAAACCCCTAGTCATTACTAGCCATAGACAACCGCTCCGAGTGGATTGGACGAATGATAAATGCACTTTACAACCGATTTGGCAACCATAGTCCATAGAGATTATCGATAATTGGACGATGATCAGATTGATTAACCAATTCGGAGGGTTGTCTATAAATAAATACAATTCTGGTCCTCATGAGCCTGTTTTTTCTTGAATTACACTGTTTTTTTTAAAAATTATTTCTATGCCACTCAAACATCATCTGTAAACGTCGATCTTTGCGCTACAGACGAGAAGAGCTCAAATAATCCCACCCCACAAAGTTTTATGAATGGCTTAGTGGCTTTGGATTTGGCCTCGTGCGTGCTATTTGGACACCAAATCCCTGACAACGTGGGAAGGGTAGAGAAGTTAGACTGTAGTAGGGTAAACGTTTCACCTAGTGAAATTCATGGCAATTTTTCAATTGTAAGAGTAAATTAACGAATCGACTGCTAACCGTACCATAATCGTCATATGAGCACACAGAAAATAACTGCCAATATTGGCTGTTTCAAACTGTCATTTCCTCCCAGTTGTTCTGAAACTGCCATATGTGTCAGAAAAAATGTCAATATTGGCAGTTTCAAACTGAATGGGGGGGGGGTATTGGTAATATTTTTCTGTGTGAGCATATTGGAGCTGAACAGAGCCGTTATGAAGATCGGCAGATCAGAATCGTATCGGCACAAGGTCCAACAATGTAAACAGCATGTGACTCCGAAAGTGATGCGAACATTTGTCCGGGTGATGGTAAAGAGATTAGTGGAAGAGTCTTCAGTAGAGTGTCGCATTTGGTGCTTTTAGTGCATTCGTCGTTCGTATAATCTCCGCGGAGCGGTTGTCTCTGTCGTGTAATAGACAACAGCTCTGTGGAGATTAGACGAATGATGAATGCACTAAAAGCACCAAATGCGACACCCTAGTCTTCAGAGAACATTGCGAACTGGAAATAGATCGACCGTGACGTTGATCGTACCGGGACACAGCGTGCCGAAAAGTGGAACTACCTACTGTTGCAGCGCATCAACATCGCGCACATCCGTGAAACCGCGCCGCGTCCCGTTGAAGGCACAGTGGGACGCGTCGCGGTTTCACAAATGTGCGCGATATTGATGCGCTGCAATTGTCGGATGTTCCACTTTTCGGCACACTGTTCCGGGAGAGTGCTCAAGTGATGCGGATATCTTCTGTGCATGCTGATAAATTGACCCATTTTGAGTAACACTAGTGGATGTTGACTAGGGATCGCATTGTTAGCATAGGAACATTGTTGACCATGACGTGGGGTTTTATGCCGGGGAGGGCGATTACGGCTAGTAATGCGACACTTTCCATGTGCGAGAATTACGCCAGCACGAATGAATGGACAATTGATATGGACATCAACAATGCAACCGAATAATTACAGTACTCCGACAGCCTCGGATACGTCACCAAACTGATCAAGAAGAACAAGGAGGTATGACAATCAATAGTCTCCGACTACGGTAGATTTCGTTTCAGGAGGAAATGCCACAGCAAATCAAAATACCGAAGAAAAGGACCACGATCAGGATTGCCAGGCCAAATAGATTACCCGATGGGCCGAAGGTGCATGTCACGCTGGGAAGGTTGGAGGATGTCGTAATTTTGATGAAAATATGTTTCGTAGTGGTTGAGATTTGATAATCATTGCTTTAACTTTAACGATTGATCGCATGATTTCACGTTTTGATGACAATGATGTCAAATCATTCCTTTCAGAGTGCGCTCCGACCCGTGTCCGGACATTTCGCATTCGGTGATAGCGTCGCCTGTCGCGGTGAGTGACAATTGTGTGAATTGGGGAAAGGCAGAAAGTGATAAATTTCACTAAAACACTCATGATCAGACTGAGGATCTGTTGCCGGTTACAGAATGGTGAGAGAGCGCTGCTTCGCAAGAGAAAGGAGACAATTCAGACCGGCAGCTCAGCATGTGCTAAATTCGGCTTTCAGGACTACCGCCCTACCGTAGTGATCGAAAACAATCGCCGCAATAATTCGAGTGTGATTGAACCAGACCCCAGCGACTTCCGATCAGCAGTCTTCATCATGCAATCGCAGAGTGGAAGAGGATACCACGTGAGTTGGTGGTGTGGAGTGGGATTTCAAAATCAATAGACAAAAACATTTCGCATTCTTCATATCTTCGCGGAGCCGTTATCTATCGAACGTAGAGAGATTAGAAGAAATGCATTTGACCACTGATTTAGAAATCATAGTGAGGAGCGGTAAATGACAGAATCTGTGAAAATTAAATTAGGAAAAGACAGAATAATTGCAGGCAACCGACGCACACAGCGTACTGTCTGCACAAGCCAGCTGCACCACGCAGACCTCGTACTTGTCCAAATTCGAGCCAATGACTAGCAGGAGACTATCGCTATAAGTTCACTTAGGAAGCCTATTTATTTCATCACCGTAACTTTATCTTGATGGAAAAATAAGGATAATCCAATGTCTCTTCATTCTCCCCAGGCTCACAGCAGAAGGCCCAAACGAGAGAGAAGGGGGACATTATGTCGTAGAAAGTGAATTTCTGATCTGTCCTAACAGTTAGCTCTAGAACGGATTTATACCATCACCCATTGTAATATGCATATCAAAAAGCTATCACTTTTCATGCTTTGTCTGTTCATTGCATAGATTATTTTGTCTCAAATTTCATTTCTTACTATTTTCGTTTCTTGTAGGTTTTCAATTTTATCTGCTTCTTCAGTGATAATACGCAGTTGTGTTTTGCTGCTATTTTATTGCCAACTTTTTCATAACTGCTTGTTTATGTTGACACGAGTAACATTTCGTCGCTCTTGCCACTCGGGTCCTTCGCTGTACATACAAATTGCAATTTCCCCCTGAATTCAGTGAATTCGCCTTGTTCGGGTTATGTTTCCTGTTATATTTTCGAAGTAATGTTGTATAAATTCTATTTCCACGTAATTAAATATTGAGCATGAAAAACACGGCAAAATAAGTCAATTCAAAATACGTCGCCACTTGGTAGTAGAAAAACCGCAAACACGGAGCGATCTACGCAATTCCGTAAATTCGTCAAGTACGGTAAGCGAATCTGATCAAACTTCGGGTTTCAAATTTTGAACAGAAATTTTGCGCGGCGTTCTTTATGTTTTCCTGTGGGTATATTATCCTAATTTGTTGCTTAATTAATGGAAAAACATGCTTCGACTAGGATTTAAGCGAAATTCATGTCATTTGACCAGTTTAAGACTAGTTGCGCCTCTTTTTCTCTTGCTGAACGATTGTACTTTCTGTTGTTTTTGAAGGATGTCGAGCTCGGCGTCAATTGAAGTTGCCGTGCCATCGAAGATCGTCATCGTGGGCACATCCAGCATGAGTCTCAACGATCGCTTCGCCAAGATCAAGCCTCCAGCTCCAAAGGTCACTTTTTTCGAAATTCGGTGCGAACACGCTGTTGCTTGGTTTCCTTGACTCAAAATTCATGATGCTCATCAAAAGCATAAATGCCTGTTTCAATATTTGCACGCACTTGACGTTCGTCATTTTTTCGCAAATAATTGAAAGGTTTGTGTGGCATCGTTTTTTTACTAACGTTTTTGACTTCGACAATTTGGAATGTTTTAGGTGACGGTTCTGCCGGTCACTAGAGGCTCCATGGTCAATGTGCGGGCTAAGCAGCGTGCAGCTGTTGCAGACGTGGACGATTACGAGGATGATGACATGATGGAGATGGTCGGTCATCAGATTAGCTTCTTAATTCTTACTCACCTCACATATATAGGCCGGATGAGGCCACTAGCCTTAGCGACGTCAAGTAGTTGATGATCACTGAGCGATAGTGTTTCTAGGTTCCCAACACTAACATAGTTGCTGTTGGTGTTTTTAAATTAGCAGTAAGATTTCTCACTCGTCTAATCCACTCGAAGCGCTTACCTATCGCTCGTTGAGTCGAATGAGAAATCCATTTTTACTACTGATTTAGAAACCCTAGTTGTTTCCCTCTCGTTAACGAACGGTGATCTTTTTGCGGTGTTGCTTGTAAAATGTTGATGCGCACTTGCGCGGACTGAAAAATATGTTATAAGGGGCACATTCGAGCTTGCCAGGGTATTGAACAAGAATGGCCAACATTAGCCGATCTTCATTATTCCAATAGTAATGATTTTGATTTGCAGGGTAACGGTGTGATGTACGACCCGACGTACGCTGCCCTTGCACGAACTCAGGTACTGTAATTTTTGAATTAATCATTAGAAAAAGAAGCTGCTTTCAGGTGCCGACCATCCGTCGTCAGCGTCAGCCCATGTACCGTGCCGTTCCCGTATCCGCAGTGCCAATTCGTTCGTTTCGTATGCATTGAAATAGATAACTAGTCGTCTTTTGAGTACAGACTATATGATATTATGAGGCCATATGCATAAAACTAGACAGACGCGAAATCTTTTCACAAGTGAACATAGTTTCGCTCGGGATTTTATCAAATTTGAATCGAAAAGGGGAAAAAACATATGGTCGCGATACAGTAACGAACCATAAACTAATGACGATTTTCTCTAAATCTCGTCTAACTTACCAGCCCAGCTGCTCCTGCTTGTACTGTATGCTCCTTTCAGAGGATCGCATCTCGTTCGACCAGCCCGTGATGTACGTGCCGTCGATGCAACGCATTGGGTACAATCGGTACTATTTAATGAAATTCAATTTGGAGATTTATCACTGCTGCTTGCAGCTAGATTCAAGGCTGACAGCTGTATTTTCTATACTTGCAGACTGTATTTTTTATATATATTCCAAATTCGCATCATTTCCCGCTGTTGCGGGTATTGGTTCCCTAGAATGATATTTGTTGAACCAGATTGAATTTTTTCAATGCTACGATTGATTAATGGGATTTGAGAGCGGTAGTATTGTGAGGCTGGAATTGTTGCACCTGAACAAATCTGACAATGAGCTATTACCATAGCAACTGACTCGATTTCACCCGTTTATGGACAGAGTTCGTGTGATATGCCTACATAGTGTCTCCCTGCCAATGAGGGCATTGCAGAATAATTTACTGCAAATAATCGCCACTTTCAACTAGGAAACTCGCTTTGCAGAGTGACTTCGGTTACTTTTGATGACCTTGTCCTTGTATTATATTATTGAACTATCTGCAGAGGACGTGCAGGCTTCAGAAGCAACGTCAATCGATTCGGAAGTGGGGGTGGATTCACGAACGGATTCAAGTAAGACATTGATCACGTGGGAAAGATGGAGGCTCGAAAGGGTCATCCTAGATGAAGCGAATTGTTTTGGAATTTGAGGCCTGAAACACTTGGAGTCAGCATTTTTGAGTAGTCAAATGTTGGCCATTCTTGCTGAGACCTACGTGCTTTTTGGAGCTTTGTTACAGAATTTTGCTAGTCTATTTATATAATAACTAACGTGAAGAATTTTTAACATGACCTTTTTTGCATTTCAAAGTCGTATACCGTATATCCTACGCAAAGGGAATGATGCATAATACGGATGCGTCGAAACTAACAAGAACTTCTTGCAGGAATTACTCGAACGGACTTGCGACCAGGAACAACTTCAACAATGCTGGATTCCGATCCGGCGCTTCCTTCAACAACTATCGTGGACGCGGGCGCGGACAGGTACGCGCGTTGCGGTCGCGTCACGTATCTTAAAATCCCTTATCTAGTTTCAGCGAATGATGGGCAACCGTGGTCAGCAGCAGAAGCAGTCGAAGTATAACGCGGTAAGCGCGTGTATAAATTCGAGCCTTGGCGCTCTGCCAAAACCGGAAGTTACTATACGGATGGTGATTTTTACAGGCCGAACTGGACCGAGAACTGGATAGCTACATGAAGAAGCCGGGAACAAGCAAGCACCCTCAGATCACAGCTTAGAAGGCAGGACGAATTTCTCTCCAAGTACTTTCTCTTCTTTACCGTAGTAGGCAGAGTGTTATTGTGTTTCCCCATGTCTGCGGTTTTGTACTCGAAAGTAACACGTGGATTGCCTACTTTTTCGATTTCGTTTAAGCGCAGCACATTTTGTTTACTCCGAAACGTTCTTCATTTTCCCAACTCTTAGTATAAGTAGAAACATTCAACGTTCTTGTTAGGCTCCCCTTTTAAAGCTCAAAGAGCAACTTTTCTTGAGAATGTTGTACTTTGTGCCCTGATCGGGATGCCCGGTCCTGTTCGATTCCATTTATACTGTAGGCGCGCCGCCGGATCTTTTAGACTAGCTTTGTCGGTTATCTTTAGATCATCGCAATCTTTAAAGCCCAACCCGTGGTTAATAACTCTTATAGTCAAATGGTGGCAATGGTTTCTTTTCCAGAAATTCCGCACCAATCGATTGTTTGGTCCTACTGTAGGTTGTTCTCCCCACTTGGGAGACTCGAGGCGCACACTGTCCCCGTTTGTCGTTATTTATATATATGATTCAATCTGTCTCCGATTGTTGTAGTAAGGTTGACCATTTTAACTTTTTTTTAGCATACGGCATCCACGATCCAAAATGGTCTCAATTGTTCATTGTTTTGACACGTTTCGGATAAAATACGAGAACGAAAGATCTGATTTGAAGCATCTTCCACTTGGGATCCACACCATTTTAAACCGACTTTTGCACGTGGGCACAATACCGTGGTAGCAGCAGTTTTTATTTCAATCTCTGCGGTAAAAGTTGGGAATCGTAATGAAGATCCGTGGTTACGGTAGCCGTCCAAGCGTGTCAAACTTTCTTTACGTCCGAGCTGGTCTTCTTCTTCTTTCTCGCCAGAGCTTCTTGGACTCTGCATTTTGTTTTATTGACTTTGTTTTGTAGTCAGAACACCTGTACGGTGTAGGCTCCGGCACGTACACGTCGTCTTCTAAAAGATTTTTGTTCCGAATTTGGAAAGTCCACCATCCGCCAACCAGATTCGTCAATGGTCTTTTCTTTCATTAGCGAGTCGTTGCTGTCGCCGCTCGTGGAAGCTGCAAATTCATATTTTCAATCACCAAAACTGCGCCAAGAGTAAGGAATGCTGACGCAGTTGAGTTGTGCTGGGTTCGCAAGGATTGGACAAGTGCTTCGAAATCTCTCAGTCTGCACTATTTGCGCGTCAACAGAGGATTTCACCAAAACTGCGTCAGGAGTCATTTTATATCTCTCCTCACATTTGCGGAGGGGAGGAGGCGGATTGTTGCTTCGCCACGCGGCAGGCACTGCAATTTTATAAATATTAATTCATTTTACAATATTTATTTCATAGTTTTAATTATCCTTTTTAAAATAAAATAATGCGCTCACACGATTCTGAGGGTGTTTTCTTCAGGCACATCGTCTGAAAAGTGGCTGGTTTACGATTACGGTAGGTCAGCGAGTGCGGTAGAAGCAAAGATGGGCACTAGTTTACGGCAGCAAAAGAAAGGATAAGATCGACGAACCGACCGGCGCCCAGGAAGGAGGAATGAATGAGTGATTCTGTAGAGTTCATTAGGCCATTTGTAGAGTGTTCACTGTGAGAGTAACGTAGAACGTTTCGATCTCTGGGGCATCAATGACTTATTCTCTGTAGCTGCTGTCTTCTCAATCTTTGAGGGACTACAAGAAAACTCATTGCGTTTGCAAAGGAAATCCTGTCGCATGTCCGTCAATTCCTCCTTTTCTATAGATCAGAACATCGCACACGTTTCGGATTCAGAGGGGGGGGGGCGAGGCCTATGGAAAATAACTTTATCTGTCATTTCAGTTGAGAAATGTACATAAATCATCACATAGTGGAGAATCTTGGAAGTACCGAGGATAAATCAACCGTCAAGTTTTACAAAAAATCAATTCATAGAAAATGTTTCAACGATTCCGTCGCTGTTCAGTCTTGTTGATCTCGAATTCCAAGAAGTCCTGAAATGATTTATCCATTATAATGTTCAATTAATTTCCCTCACAATCAGGATAGCAGCTCCGATTACGGTAGCCTTTGTCCGTACATCCATGTCTGCGGGGACTGAAATCAATCGATATTCCTCCTGGACAATGAGCCTTTCTTCTCGGGAACCCACTCACACTCGATCTCGTAGTTGTCCGCCTTGGAGTACTGCTCGTGAATCCAGCCCTAAGAGGAGGGTTACGGTAGGCTACGAACCACAAACTACGGTCCACTCTACTGAATTGAAGTTAGAAATTGGCTTACTTGGTACTCCCTCTTGATGTGGCCCACTAGCATCTTGGAACCACTGGCTGTCATTAGCTGAATAATTGGATGAAAATAAAACGAGTGCAATGTATGGGCATTAACGACATTGTGGTGAAATATACATCTGAGCCGTATATCGATCGCTTGTCTGTAATTTCACCATTCACATATAATCTCTTACAGGGAATTCGGCGTCCTTGCAGCATCTCCTGCAGCAGCAAGGGCCGTCTATCGTCAAGACTGGCTGCAATTTTCAGATTTCCCGCAATATCTTCGAATTTCGCGCTAAATTCGAGGATTTCCCGCCAATACAAGATACTCCTCCTACCTTATCATTCCAATCGTGCATCGTCAACGCTGAACAGCAGCAGCCACAGCGGGTGTGCATGTTGCCGATCAGAAATGAAATATATTGGGATATTGTGGATTTCTTTCCAGGACCAATCCACACACGCACTCAGGAATCAACTTCAATCGATGTCTTCTATGTGTTGTTTTCTTCTCACATGAGGATGCGAGTTCGAGAACCGCACATGTTACAGGTTCAGAGGAGGGATGGGGTGGGGCGAGTTAACCTCGTGACGATTTTCAAGATTCACATGAAGTACCTCTTGTCCGTCACTCGTTTGCACTGTCGATGTCCTCTGACACCTCACACAGCACGCGCAGCAGCTGCAGATACAGTACTGCAGAGGACGGGAGACGGTGAAGACCACCTGAGAAACATGATGGGGAGAGGGTTGAAGAACCTTAGCGCGAGAATTTTTAAGGATCATTTTGATAAGGTCGCTTAAAGACGCAGAGTGTGTGAGGCGTTGTCAGAAAGGGAGATCTATAAAGTGTTTTATCTCTGCCGTTGTAAATCCCCTTTCTCTTGACTCATCCAGAATCATGATCTCTCCAGATTTTTAAGGAAGTGACTTACAGTTTCCCCGGGTCGCTTCTTTGACATCCAAACTTTCGGATATTGACAACCACTCACCCTATTGTTTGCATCGATGATCTTGAACTTGTAACTCCTGAGGTTGCCCATTGCCTGCTGCTGCAGGAAATCCGTGTCCTCAACCGCGAAGTAGATCTAGTATTATGGTGTTACAGTAACCTTCCGTGATTTCACAAATTGCAGAATGACACACCTGCCGCCCGTCCTTCGTCTCGATGGAGTATCGGTTCGGGACCTCAATCGCTGTCATGATCTCAAGCAATTCTTGCTTCTGGCGAATGATCACAGTGCTTAGGCCTGAAATGTCAATTGTGATCTGCTACAAGTGTTCATTCTGTGATCAATGAATCAAGCAAATCAGAGAGAAGAGGTCGCATATGCACTGGTTTTGCTTCTTCTAATAATGCACCTGGCGGACATCATCTATTTCTCCTGACCAGATGCAGTGGCTTCTGCATCTATTTTGCTGTAATTTGCTTGGAAGAGACTAATCAGGTATTTCCCGGTTACGGTAAACTGTATACCATAAAGATACTCCAGTCCAGGAGCATATCCATCAAGCGCGGCAGGAGGTTGAAGCCAGTTTATGGCTGAAACGGGAAATTTTGGAACCGAGCCATTTCTCAATTTGGCACTCTGCCAACTATGTGTTCTCACGTGGCTGGGGTACTCCGGGCTGCAAAGTGATCGGCATGGCGCCATTTGGATGATACGCAACGTAGCCTGAAGATAATTGAACATCAGGGAGATTGCATCCTGATTCAGGAATTTTGAAAATTACAGTAAACTGAACCTTGCTGGTGAGACAATCCCTGGTGTTGAGCCATGTAGCCTGAATAAAAATGAGGATTCAGAGAGCGACGAGAAGACTAAAGTTCAGAAGAGCAACTTAGACATGTGAAAGAAAATGTTTGTGTTCGATTGCTTCAGTGAGTCATATTCAGGTGAAAAGGAAAGGCCAGTCCATTTGGTTGCAATGAAGAGTGTTACAATAGTTATCATAGGGGCAAATGATGAAGTCATTCAAAAGAGCATCGATTGAGTATCAAAGCGCATTTTGTTTTTCTAATTCATTCGAATATGTTGGGTGTCTGCAGTCAGAGACAAGCGTTACGAACGAATAAAGAAAGAGAATGCACGTCGATGCCCGATTGATACTGATTTGATTTTCTCTAGTAAATGACCAGCAAATCGATAATTGGCTCCGAGCTAATGGGAGAATAAAGGTGTCCGAATAAAAGTCTCACCAACTGGGGCGTATCCAGCGATCTGATTGTAATTGGGCGCACCCGGCTGTGTGGTCACGAAGATTTGCTGACCAGGCTGCAAAAGATTATACTCTACTCCTCACCTCGGAGCTGGTAATTGAGAAACTAGGAATTAAAGGAGCCAGAAAGGGAGATTGTTTTGCATGCACTTTCGTTATCACTTCTCTCCATTCCCACACTTTCTCGTCGTCAGAGCGGTCTACTCTGAC